>PVLA01010760.1:0-60108 GCA_004027455.1 Hydrochoerus hydrochaeris
TGAAATCGAAAATAGAAACTCCAGAGGAGTTACTAGAAACCTTCTAGATAACTTTGTGAAAACTAATTGTGAAATTTTACCTTCTGTGAGTAGTATGAGAGAGTTTATACAAAAGCTTTAAATAAAAGAGCTCATGGAGGAGGATTTACAAAATTCCTGTGAGACAACTGCCCTGAGACACTGGACAGGCAGCCAGAGATGGGCAACTAGGACACATATGTTACGCCACCGGCTGCCTAAGACAGGCACAGGACCAATTGCTGTCCTGCAGGCCCATGACAGGTAAGGCCTGGTTGGGTTCATATGAAGAGTCCTTGACCTAAGACAGGCACTGTCCTACAGGCACCCAGAGACGGGCAACTAGGACACATATGTTACACCACCAGCAGCCTAAGACAGGCACAGGACCAATTGCTGTCCTGCAGGCCCATGACGGATAAGGCCTGGTTGGATTCATATGAAGAGTCCTTGACCCAAGACAGGCACTATCCTCACAGGGCCTGCCATACTCCCATAAGTGATAAGGGAAAAAATGTAGGGAGCAGCATGATAGCTTCACAGCTGCCGCTCCATCTCTCCCCCCTGTGGGCATCCCTGTGCATCTGCTTACATTTCCCAAGCTAATTAAGTAACAAGATTAAAGTGTAACAAAGGTGAAAAAAGTTAATTAACACATATTGTTTAAGATTATCCCTGCCTGGCCCTAAGCCTGGGATGCTTCCTGCTTGGGGTTTAGGTTACTGCCAAAAGTTAGCAAATATATGCTCCAGCTTCTAAAAAATAAAGTAGATTCAGATTCACTCACAGACTGGTGTGCAGTGTCTTCTGTCTCTCACTCGCCGACTCCCTGACCACCTTTGGGACCCCTGAGCCCTGCCGCAGCTGGACTCTGGCAGAAAGATATCTTATTAACATCCCAATTTTGACAATTACAATAAGGATACCAAAAACATTTGTGTGTAGGATTCAATGTAACATATAGCTTCAACACTTTTGGGCAATACCAAGAAGCCAAATTCCTGAATGGTTTGGTGGAAGTATGTCTACTTATATTAGAAACTGTCAAAAACTTCCCAATGTGACTTTATCATTTTGTAATCTTACCAGCTGGGAAAGAGTGGTAAGCAGTTTGTGATATAGGCATTTTAGATTTGGGTCACTGTAATAAGCATTTCACTAAATCTAACAATTCTTTTAATTTGAATTTCCCTAATGGTATAGGAAGAGAAGGACTTTTTTATTTATTGACAACACAAGTTTGGTATCTTCCTGGAGAAATGTTTTCTAAGGCTTATTGCTGATTCATTAATCAGGGATTTTTTGAAAGCTATTATCTTTGATTCTGATATTTTCTTTATTTTTTTGGATAAGAGTTCTTCATCAGATGTGTCTTTTGATTATATTTATTCCAGTCTAGTTCTCTTTCTTAGTACACTTTTTTCCCTTTAATGAAGTTTATCAATTAATTTTTCTATGCATTGTGTTATTTTGCATTGTTGTCAATATCATTGCCATGTGTAAAGTCATGTAGGTTTTCTTCTTTGTAACTTTCAAGGAGACTTATAGCTTCTCAGTTTACATTCAGTTATAGTATCAATTTTAGGAAGTTTTTAAAAAGGGTTTATGTCTGTGACTAAATTCATTTTTTACATATCCTTGTCCAGTTTCCCCAGTGCCACCTGTAGCAAAGACTATCTTTGCTCCGTTTTATTATCTTTGTTCATTTTAAAAAGACTATTTGAGCATACGATGCAACTCTATATTTTCTATATTTCTCTATTTCTTCACAAATATTGTAGAATACTTCTGTAGCTTTCTGGTATATTTTGAAGTTCAGTAGAGTCAGTCCTACAATTCTTGTCTTCAGTACCATGTTGGATATTCTGGCATTTAACCTCTTCCTATGAATATTAAAACCAATTTATTGAGATTCATTCATTTGCTGATAGCTATTACATTTTGGTCCATATTTACTTTTTGGTTTCTCACACCAGACAAACAACACAATATCTAAACATGAGTGTCCTGATTATTTAACTTGAGAGTGTGATTTCAAGGTGCCTCCATTTACCTATAAATGTCTCAAGTTTATCCTTCTTTATGACAGAGTAGTATTTCATTGTATAAAAAAATTACTCATTCTTTATCTATTTATCGGTTTATGGGTATTTGGGCTGTTTCTAAGATTTAGGTTTTCATTATTTATAAAAATAACTATTATCTTGATTAAATAATTAAAAAATAAGCTAATTGTGACTTAATATTTATCATAAAATGTTAACTAATTGTTTATAACAATCAAATTGACTATATCTATAGAATTTTTTTGAAATTCAAAATAGAGAAAACTTTGTTATAACAAGAATGGTGAAATTTGATTTGCTTGATTAAAAAACAGCTTTTATAAATTAGTCGGTAATTCTCATGTCACTCCATTCCTTCTTCCTGGAAACATATTATGGAATTATGAATAAAGAAAATGATCTCAGAGAGCACACATCTTAGTTGCTTTGTCATTACTGAGAGACATTACCAAACACCCCCGTGTTAGAGGAAAGGTTTATTTTGCTCCCTAGTTGGTAGAGAGGTCAGTCCATGTTTAGCTAGTCTCAAGGGTGGGGTGGCATAGCAGGGGACACACAGAGCTCATGTCATAGCAGACACAAAGAAGAGAGGTATCGAGAGAGGAAGGAGAGAGAGAGAACCTTCCAGGCCATCCCTCCTGGGACTCACCTCCCAAACTAGGATGCGTCTCCCCACATTACGCTGAGCTTCAAAATCATCAGTGGACTGATCCACTTATGAAAGTGAACCTCTCATGATCCAGCCACTTTGGAAAGCCCCACCCATGAGCACATGAGGCTTTCAATGAATATCTAGATATAAACCTTAAGAGCACAGATAGAAGTTTCACTGAGTGCAGGAGATTGAAACTGACTTCAGATTTAGTAGAAAAAAAGTCTGGAAAATGTAGAAAGTAACAAAGCATCATTCTAGATAGGAAGAAACTGCAAATTAATAATTTAAAAATCATAAAAATGATTATAATAATAGTAATACTAGTGGAGTATAGAAATTTTTACAGGACTACACTGGATACATTGTAACATGTAAATAGATACATGTACATAGAATTAGTAAGACTGAGTGTAAGTGAGGAGCTATGACCTAATCAGTGCCAAGATATCATAAATTGCTGATAATTTTGCAAATTGGTAGACAAGAAGCATGTAATGTAATATGTCATTACATTAGTCAACAGAAACAGACTCAGATATAAAATAGATGATGGACTAAGCAGATAAGCATGGTTAGACTGCTGCTATTAGGATAAATAAGTATTCAAAGAAAAGCAAGCATATAGTGAGAAGATAAATATAAGTTACAGAAAAGAACCAAATGGAACCTTTGGTAATGAAAACTGAAATGTATGAATTAAAACAAAACAAAATGAAACACTGGCAATCAGATATTTTATTTAAAAACTTACAAATATAAAGAAATATTTTATACAAAATGGAGAATAAAAATTTATGGAGAAACTAAATGGACTCAAAATTTCACTTCACAATAGAAGTAGTTCTTCAAAATATTTTTGCTTTAAGTTTTAAGGAACTAAATCTAAAAGTCAGTCATAAATGTAGATCATATCATGTGATTTATTGCTCTGTATATGCCTTCTTTTAATAGCCAATTTCTAGTTTTTCATAAGAGTAAACTAAATAAATATTGTAGATTACACTATAATTAACAATGCTAACTAAAGAGTCAAGTAATGCATATTATTTTATTTTTTTAATTTTTATGGAAAAAGAAAAAAGAAACAAAACAGAAAAAAGGGTAGCAACAATACAGAATTCCAAAGGAAAAAAGGAAAAACAAGGGGAAAAAGCCCTAAGAAATCACTAGTTGATAAAATACATATTGTCATCTTGGATGTAGTTGTTCACAAAATTAAAGGATATATAGTAGGCATTCAAACAGTGAGATTGCAAACAGTTCTGCTCAACGATCCAACAAAGATTCAGCAATATGGTCATCTATTTTACACACTCAAACATACTTGCATTTATATCCCTTAAAGCACTTTCTTTTCCTCTATTTTACAATAGCAATTACATATTTGGGGTTTTGTTACTCTTATAGTTCTTATTACTTTTTACACTATAGACACAATGTGATATTTATAAATATGATTCTTACTTATTTCACTAGTGAGGATAGTCTCAAGTTTTCTTCATTTACCTATGAAGGCCTTTTATTTTTAAAAAGCAAACAGAAAAAATAGATAGAAATAATATGGAATTTTTAAAAAACTGGAAAAAATCACCACTAATTAATACATGGCATACTATTATCTTAGAAAGACTTGTTCAGGTAACAAGATCTAGGCATAAAAAAAAAAAACTAAACAGTCAAATAGTGGCAGAACAAACCGTTCTTTTTGATGAACTAACAGAGAGTTAGTAGTATAATTATCTTTCATACATATGCATATATACAGTTATATGTGTATACCTACATACATAAAATCTTTTCCTTTCTTCCATTTCTTCTTTCCCCTCTCCCAGGTGTTCTTTCCTTTAGAGCACTTTCTTTCCCTTTCATTATTAAAATATCTATTGTATGTTTTGCATCTTAATTACTCTTTCAGTTCTTTATTACTATTATTTATCTTTCGGGTGACAATACAATATTTATAAATGTGAGTCTGACTGATTTCACTTATAAGTATAGTCTCAAGTTGCATCCATTTACCTATAAAAGCTACAAGAGTATTATAGCTAATATTCCATTTTATAAAAATACCATATCTTTTTTATCCGTTCTGTGGTCAATGGGCATTTTGTTTCTAAGATTTAGCTATTACCAATTATGCTGCTATAAACATGGATGTACATATATCACTCTGACATGAGTTTTCCAGAGGAAAAAAAAACAGAAGGGAATAGCTGAATTGAATGGGACTTCCAATCCTAGTTTTTTGAGGAATCTCCATGCTGATTTCCACAGTGGCTACAACAGTCTACACTCCCACCAGCAGTGGAGAAATGTTCATTTTTTTCCCACGGCCCACCATTTGTTATCAATTGATTTCTTCATGGAAGCAATTCTTTCTGGAGTGAGATGGAATCTCAGTTCTGTTTTAATTTGCATTTCTTGAATGACCAGTGATGCTGAACATTTCTTCATGTATTTATTTGTTATTCACATTTCTTCATCTGAGAAGTGCTTGTTCATCTCAGATGTCCATTTTTGAACTGGATCTCTGAATTTGGTATTCTGATATTTTCACTTCTTTATATGTTATAGATATAAGTCCTTTGTCTGAGGGACAGCTGGCTAAAATTCTTTCCTATTCTGTGGGTTTTCTTTTCACTTTGTTGGTGATTTCTTTTGAAGTACAAAAACTTTTTAATAAGAAGAGGTCCGAATTGTTGATTTGCTGAAGTACTTCCCATGTGGTTTGCATTTTGTTCATGAATTATTTGCCTACCCCTATGTCTTCAAGATTTCTACCTATCTTGTCTTCTAGTATATTTAGCAGTGTAGCTGGATACAAAATCAACACACAAAAATCAATAGCACTCCTGTGCACAAACAACAAACTCACTGAGAGAAATTATGGAAATAATACCTTTCACAGTAGCACCCAAAACAATGAAATACTTAGGAATCAAGCTAACCAAAGATGTAAAAGACCTATATAATGAAAACTATAATACTCTAAAAAAGGAGATTGAGGAGGATGTCAGAAAATGGAAAGATATTCCTTGCTTTTTGTCAGGAAGAAGCAACATTGTGAAAATGGACATTCTCCCAAAACTGTTACATAGATTTAATGCAATCCTGATGAAAATATCATTAATACAGCTTGTAGATCTAGAGAAAACAATCCTAAAATTCATTTGGAAACAGAAGAGAACTAAAAAAGCCGAGGCAATCCTGGTCAACAATGGCAAGGCAGGAGACATCACAACCTCTGACTTGAAATTATACTACAAAACCCCAGTGAAAAAATCAGCATGGTCCTGGCAATAAAACAGACCTGAGGATCAATATAAAATATTAGAAGATAAAAACATAACTACAGAAACACTCAGCCACATTATATTGGGCAACATGACTAAGCATGTTCACTACAAGAAAGACAGCCTCGTTAATAAATGGTGCTGGAAAAATTGCCTTTCACATGTTGAAGACTGAAACTAGACCCATGTCTATCACCATGCACTAAACTAAAGTCATTTTATTATTTAAAAATCAGAATTATGTGGATTTACTTTATCAAATAACTTTCATGTATTAGCATAATTTTGGAACGGGTTTTAATGAGACAAGATAGAATTTTATTAGATACCTAGGATACTGGCCTCCAAATGGAGTTGAAAAGCCCACAAGTGAGTCTGCTGAGTCAAGACCCCACAGGAATCTAAGACCTCCTCAGAAGACTGGCTGGCCATGAAGGGCCTGTGTGATAATTATACTGCTAACTCTCTGTTAGTTCATCAAAAAGAACAGTTTGTTCTGGCACTATTTGACTGTGTGCCCTTCATGGACACTGTATGCAAATTGCATAGATTCAATACTAAGGCAAAACATGTATCTCTTATAGCATAGAGATTATATTGCTTACAATGGCCTTAGCTCCTTTCCAAATCCATTAAAAATGCCTAAACATCCCTGCTTAGAGTATCTGTTAGCCAGCAGAAGCTGTTTTATTTTTTTTCATTTATATCATTTGCTTTCTTGCCCTTCTCTCTTTTAAATAAACTTGTTTACTTTTGCCTCCTAGTCCATGGTTTCCTTCTTCCTTACCAAAGAACATAAGCTTTCTTTGACAATTTGGTTTATTTTATATTGATAATGCATTGGTTTCCTTTATGTTGTTCTGTCTTTATATGTTGCTTCATTTTAAAAGTTTATTTACATAAGGTGAAGTCTGTTCTAAAAATATAAGGGCAAAATTCCAGAAACAGACAATTCTAAAATTCTAAATTGCATGATGGAATCTCACATCATCTCACTCTATTTTCTCAAAGACATGAAACAACCAAAAAGAAAAGAAGAAAAAAAAAAGACAGGCAGACAGACAGACAGACAGAAAGATAGGAGAGACAAATTTTGTTATGTGGAAATATATCAACCAGATAAGGATCAAATAAAGAGGGAATACATTAGAAAAAGACCAAGATATGTTAAACACATACATCAGTTTGGCAACATGAAATTCACCATTCTGTATTGCTAAAATGCAGTAACAATAAATAAATAAATAAATAAATAAATAAATAAATAAGAAAATATCAAAGGATCTAAAACATAAAAAATAAAACTTCATTTTACATAATAATGGCATCAAAATACAATAGAGATACTAAAATATTGGACATACCAAAGAGATACTTTCAAACTGCCTCCTTTAAGAGAAATTTGAAAATACCATAAGTGATTTTGAGAGTGACCACATTCATACAATTTTTATTACAGTATACCTTTATAATTACTTATCATTCATTTTGTTAACCCCTTTATGTGGATGATTTAAAATTAAGCTTTACTATAAATGTGTGTTTTTACTATAAATGTGTTTTTATATATATGTACAAGTATACGTTTTACATATACATACACATATTACATTTTACCTATATAGATAGATAGATAGATAGATAGATAGATAGATAGATATAGATATAGATAAATAGATTTGGTACTATCCATGGTTTCAGTTATGGACCTAGGGCTTCAGAATATATCCCCCATTATAAGTAAGAGGCCAGTGTTGTTTAATTGTTATTTTCATAAGATTGATTTTACTTGAATGCACTGAGAGATACCTTGAAATTGAACTTTGAGAATAAATTTATAGGGTATTTGTAAGTGAACTTTAGAGAATATGAACACAAGCATTAGCCCTATAGGCACTTACATTACAATGAATAAGTGAGTCAAGTTTTATCAAGACATTATGAAGAAAGCACTATTAATCAATCAGTAGTGATGCAAGATGATTCTGAAAATTCATAAAAGTACATTTATGTATTTTTCACATGATTTTAAAGTTTAGGCAAGAAAACTTTATTTTTTGATTTCCATTTAATTTTTAATCTATTTTTAAACTATAATAACTTTCAATTTGTGGTTTTAAATACACATAGTTTAAAGGTACTAATTATATAGAAAAATAATTTAAATTTATGATTTAAATGAATCAAAAGAGATTTGCAGGGCAAAATGATGTTATATGTAATTGCAGAATCTAAATTAAATAACACATAGCTCTTCAATTTGCAGCAGATCCAAATTGTCACACAAAGAAATTATGAATTTCAATTTATATTATCTTTCAAAATCTCCTAGGTGAAATTTACAGCCTAAATAATAGCTGGCATGATTGGATATGCTACAATGTTCAGTAACCAGGCCAGAGATCAAAACTAATCATGAGGATGATGAACAGGGGGCTATGACATTGGAGAGAAAGAATTAGAACTAAAATTATATGAACTGATATTTCAAGCATTTTGAAAACAAGAGGAGAAAAGTATATGTATTGTATCTCTAGATATTCATGTATTTATTAATTCTTATTTTGATCCATTCAACTAACACAGTTATTATACACTTATTGCATGTGATTAAAATAATCAGAGCAGTTAATAAACACATTCTCTAGAAATAAACTCACATGAGAATCTCTGGAAATACAAATTAACCTATTTGTACATCAGCCCATTTTTTACTAATTTGGTATTCAAAATTTGATATTCTCACTCTATCTTCTCCCAACCTTCTGTCCCAACCTCTATGTTCAGCTAAGGTCTTCAAGGGCCTTGTAAGAAAGTGTCACATTTTCTGTTTTTTTTAATCAAAGAATGATTCTTATGTTGGCTTCCAGTTTTTCAACTTGCCATGGGTTTTTCTATAGATTATGTCAATAGGTTAAATCTTGCTAGTTTTCTATTAATAATTTATATAAATTATCTTCATTGTTAGGACACAAATAACATTTTCCTGACATCTCTGTACTCCGTAGCACTTGCCTTCTGCAACGGAAACTACAATAACTTAAAAGTAAAGCAACACATTGATTTTCAACTTACTGTGTATATATGGCATACTATTTCTCTTCCATCATGTTCAAGTATGTGCCCATGTGCACATGTATGTGTGCATGTGTGTATATGTGTATATTGGAGGTGGTAAGAACAGCAAGGACAATATCCAAATTTCAGCAAATATGTGGTAATAACGATGAAAAATGTAAAGCAAACTACATTTAGATAATTTCAGAACCTTATCATTTTATCTCAACACACTCCTTTAATCAAATACATGTGCTATTCAGGAGGAAGTGTTTGCAGAAGACAGAGGTGATACCACTTCTACATGTTCCTGTGCTTAGTCTGACAATCTGTGAATGTATATCCAGATCATTGCAGTACAGATTACTAAAATTTAAATGTTCAATTTGTTTGCTGAAGACAGATAAACAGTTTTCCTCTATATGATGGTTAAGGTATGGATAAAATTTGTGAGAACATGATGTCCAGGTGTGTGATCAAACACTACAGGGGATATTACAGCTGGGATATTTTTAGATGAAGTTAATATTTAAATCTACAGGTTTTGAAAAAATCTTACCCACTACAATATGGGACCTAATACAAAATTTTTATTGAAGGTCTTAAGAGAAAAAGACAAAGAGTTCTGAAAAAGAAATGTGTTTTCAGACTGCTTGTGAATTGAAGCTGCATCAAGACATATTTGTGTCTTGCATTCCTTTAGCCTCCTCTCCTCTCCCCCCTCCTCTCCCTGTCCTCTCCTTCTTCTCTTCTCTCCTCTCTCCCCTCCCTCTTTTCCTCCTTCTGTCCCTATACACCCTCCTCTCTTTCTTCATCCTATTATTAACTCTATTTCTAGAAATAATCATGATTCATATACCCAAGTAATTTGAGTTTTTCTTAACTCAGAAATAATGGATCTAAAATATTCCTTCAGTATAGAAGTTTTCTTGAATATGATTTACTTCTTTGGTGTTTATACGTGTTGTAAAAATATTGCTCTAGTTTTTGTCTTGTAACCTTACTTCTTTAAGATATCATGGCAAGTTTTAAATTTTAATATAATTAATTGTGTCCATATTTCATTAGTAGTTGGATGTTGGTCTAATTCTAGACTCTGTCTTGGTATCTCCTGTAAAATCAGTTCAAAGAGAAATAATACACAGTAAACATGGGCAAAGTTGTATGCAGAAATTTCACAATTGAAACATATATGACCAACATTTTTAAATAAAGTTTAAACTTCATGATCAATTGGGAAAATAAAAATTAAGGTTATCTTATTCATATTTAATTTGCCAAATAAATGTTAATTATGGAGGAGAATATGAATCAATGGTATTCATACACATTTCTAGTCAGAACTGCACTGGAAAAAATCACACTACATGATACAGATATTCATAGTTTCTAAACCTGCAATCCTTTGAAAATTACTCAGGATAATGTATTCCAAATAAGAAGGTTTATGAGCAAAAAAAGTGTTGCAGCAGTAATAATTTTATTAATAGTAAGACATTTTGAAACAAACCAATGCTTATTTAAAAAACAGTAACATATCTGGATATATTAACACATTGAATATGCATAACCCTGAAAATGGAATGAACCAAATAATATTTTGAATGAATGCTAATAACATAATGTTGAGCAAAATCACATCTTTTGGAATACTATATGCAGTATAAATATTCATTTTCTAAACACTAAATGTGTCTATAATTATCTGAAGATACCATGGGAGAATTAGTGTACCTAATAGAGAATCTCTGTGAAATTCTGTTTCAATATAAAACTCTTGCTTTCAGTATGAAGATCTCCAACTAATTTAGTATAAGGGAATGTATGCCTCCTTTAGGAATTGTAATATACACATTTATTGAAGAAATACACTGATCTTCATTTTCTTAAACCTAAAACTACTTCAAATAAGTAAAAAAAAAATTTTGAGATCATAGTGTTAGCTTCCACATGTGAAATGGGAAGCTAGGACAGTTTGAAAAAGTATTTGCATGATGGTGAAGAAATATGATCTGGATACTTATTCATGTATAACATTCATGATGGATGAAAGCAACATAAACATAATGATGGTACTCGAATTTTCTATTACCGGTATATTTTCTTCCTAAATATGTACACTGTGAGACTTGGTATCACAGATATTTTTTCTATATATGGCCATTCATGATTTAAAACACTGAGTAAATCATTCAATTCAAATTAATTCTGTAATGTTTCTCACTCGTGAATTTTCTTCCAAACAACGATAACTTCGTGTTTCTTATATACACTCATGAGCTTTTCCCATCCATTCAACCTACCGTTAAAACCTCGGAAGTTTTCTGTTTGTGGATATTGTAATCACTTTACCATTTATTTTTTCTATGTCAACTACAAATAAATGTACAAATAAATAAACGTGTTAGTTTCACTGAACATATGAACATTCTATCCCTTTTCTTGATTTTCTTTTCTTTCAATTCAGCATTATGTGTAGATTTCAACTATATGGTTCCATTAATTGCTTCTGCCTTACATGAATACTCCTCAACTTACAAACTCCCTGACTTACAAAGGCATTCCATCTCGAGTGAATGTTCATAAATCTGATTCATTTATATAGTCTTATGCAGTACATTTGTGAATCTTATAGTACACCTGCAAAAGTTAGGGACTTATGTGTAATGTTGAATGAATATCCAACTTACGTGTACATTTTTCCTATCATGGGAATATGAATTATTTCAGGGCTATTAGTTTTTCATATCACCAACAAAGAAAAATTGTAAACATTCTCTTCTTGTCTTTTGGTTCAATTTGCTGAAATTAACTTGGTTTTACCAAGAACAATGACTTTCAGAGAGCAAAAAATATGAGTACTCAATTTAAGAAATAGTATCAATTTATTTTCTCAAGGGTTTTGGTACTTCCATCCCTTGACAAAAACTAAGCAATTTTATTGAGCCATATCTAGAACATGTGTTATTGTCATACTTCATTTGTGCCAATAAAAAGTGTGCAAAATTTTGTCTAAAAAATGTTTGATTCAGAAGACCCTTATCATTAAAAATGATTAATCTTCTTTTCTTTGCAATTGATGTATTTCTCCTATTAACTCTCTTTTTGTGACTTTCACTATTTTAGTTTTTTAACTTTTGTATCATTACCTTCTTGGAGTTTGTTATTTTTGATATCGATTAATGACTTATCTGTCATAATAAGATAATGTGTCAAGTAAAACTAATATTTGAGGAACTAGTAGTGTGTGTGTGTGTGTGTGTGTGTGTGTGTGTGAGACAGAAAAAGAAGTGACACAGACTACTCCATTTGTATCATATTACATAGTTTTTCTATTCTTCTGTTAGTTTTCATCTCTAATATCTAAAATATAGATGTTCTTATGATCTCACTTTAAATTTGTCCCAAGACTAATTTATCATTAGTAGTAAAAGGAAAACATTTAGCCACTGTTGCAACCAACTTGATGTTTCAGAATATTATGCAGTTTTATTTAGTATTTCCATAGGCTACTCCTTTACTATATTTTTTTTATTCTTTCCATTTATGATTCTTGCCTTTATTTCCTTTTTACATTAAATCGGTTGCCAGGCACTGTCCAAGCATAAACATCTCTTAAGAATTGGCATGAGTTAAGAAAGAACATTTCCCTAAATTCCAGAAAAAGTAACTGTACAATAAAGGCACTTTTTCTTGTCTGGTTAACAAAGTATAAATTGCTCACCTTTCAAAATGTTTTATGAGTCCATAAGTTTTTCATTTTTTGATTATAATTTTGTTATTACATCATCTACCACAATCCTATTTCCCTTGCTCTCCTGTCAATGACTTCTCATTCTGACCATAAATCTTGCCCTGCTGACTTATATTTTTTTGCTACTAACCTAGCTCTGAAAGAATCTTATAGATACTCATTTTCTTTTAAACAGTTATCAATATCATCCAGAATCTGAGTCCTTTAATAAATTAGTATTTCTCTAAAATTCTATTTCAACTGGTTTCAAATGGTGATCAGTTATCTGGATCATTTTCCTTTCAAATTTGGAATTTAAGGTTTTAAAATTTTATTTTTCTAATATTTCAATCAGAGAATGAAATTACACTTTACAGAAATCCTTTATGATATTGAAAAAGGTATAATGGCCAATTTTTACAAGGAGGAATAACTTCTCAGCTTTACCTCACATATTCAGTATCTTGCTGTGCCACAATGTCTGGTCACATTTTACTTTCCTAATATAGTTTGCCTACAGAAATAGAGAAATTCTTTTTTTCATAATTCTTATTGTTTAAGTAAGAAGAAAATCCTGTATGAATATTCAATTTAGCTGTTACAACCTATATTTTGTTTTTGTAGAAATAGTGCTTATAATATCTGGAAAAGAAATATCAATTTTCCCAACCACAAAAATTTATAGTTTTTAGGATGTGAAAAATTTTATTCTCTGTGATATGATAATTATACCTAAAATTTGTTTTACAATGCTTGATGGGTGAATATTCAAAAGTTTTGAACATATAAACTCCACATACCTTTCCAATGTTACGACCCCAAATATTTCTTATATAATCTGGGATTTCATTCTTCATGAGTTAATTCACATCATTGTCCCAGGTGGAAAAAACAATGTCCTCCAAATTTTGGCTTAGAAAATCCTGAGAAAAAAGTTTATTTTGTATAACCTTTTCCCAAGTAAATAGTTTCTAAACACATTCAGAATGCCTGTTTCCATTATGGTTGTTTTTCTTCCCTTTAAGTCTATAACATGATTTATAGATTTTACTATAACCAGCACTGTACTTACAAATTTTTCCAAAATATCACAAGTTATGTAATGAGTCATATTTTTGCTTTATTTAGGATATACTACAACAAGAGTTAATCATGATTTCTCACTAGAATATGAGCCCAAGAGATACATACTTTATACTTCTTATGTTAATTCTGCTCTGTAGCGAACAGGATATTCTGAAAAACTCTTCAGTTGCCTCATGTATAGTCACGTATTTTCATGCACATATAATAGTTAATCTAGAATGCTTTATTGTTCAGATTTATTTGGGTTTTCCCAGAATTCCCTATGCTGTTCTACAATCAGTAGGTATTCATCATGCGTCATAATGAGTATATTTTTTATGATTAGCTCTGTGGGCCTGCTGTACTAGGAAGATCTTGTCAGTTATGTCATATAATTTCTTTTGAGCAAAAGTGTGAAATGCATGGATACACCAAGCACAAGTACTAATTTAGTTATTTTTACTTGACTGAAATTGAGTAGTGTCTTTTACTACTGTATTAACCAAAAATCTTGTCTCCTTTATTCAGTCTTCTAATATTTTTAGGGCTACCTGAGTTAGCTGTTAAACAGAAACATGCTGTCCATTATAAAATATAGAATTTAACCTATTATTCAGTTTCTGAAGTTACATTTCCTCATGATATACAAAGAAGCTTATAAATACAGTTAACTGAAGGAAATCATTGTCAAAGAATATGAGGAAGATTTATTTAGGTATATTTTAGGTGATGTTCAAATTCTGCAGAATATTCCATAAATGTATCACAATTTGTTTGTATGAATTGCATCTGACAACTAATTAGGATCTCATGAATAAACATCAGAAGGCAAATTTCATTACAGAAAACATGGCAAGCCAAAAGCCTCTATTCCTTTAGAATAGTAACACTGCATACAATAGTTTCCAAACACCTAAATACATTATTTCTAACAAAGCATGTATTCTTACAGTTCCTTTTCCTTGAAATTTGACCTGCTACACTGCCTCCATTTTGGAGTAGGTAGAAATTTCCATATTTTCACCTCTGAGTCCTCTCAAGTAAAGTATTCATAATGCAAAATACCCAGATAAAAAGGTAATTCAGACTTACAAGCTTATATTTAAGGTTCTTATACTGTATAAGGCTCTACTCCACACATTAACAACACATCCTTTATAATATTGGGTCTTGTCATCCTCTTTTTACACAGTAGAGAAACTCCTGGAACCAAAAGGTTAGTTTATTATTGACATTTATTGTTAGTTTCAGTTTGAGCAGTTTGGCTTCAGAGAAGGCATTCTTCATTACTGCAATATGCAGAGATGAAAGCTTTCCTGCATCTGTAGGGTCATAGTGTAAGTGTTTGCTTGTGATTGTGTATATCTGAGTATGAGTGTGTGTTTGAGTGTGAGTGTGTGTATTTGTAAGAAGTAAGCTAAAAAGAAACAAGATAGCAGTGAAAGTGGAGAGGAATGAGACTTTTGATAATTAAGATATTAACAACTGCTAAAGTTTCCTGCTTATAAATTAATACATTTTATATAAAGCTTTGTGTTTTCTCCTTTACCGTCTAACTTTTACAGTCATGTTTCATTGTCTCATGGGCACTCTCATTTGCAAAAGAAAGAGAAGCAGTGGAAATAATAAAATTTCAAAAGCATTGTGAACCAGGCATAAACAATCAAGTTAGATACTGTGTTTTTATTGAACTGTTCTTGTCATTGAACCACACTTATTCACTTTATTGCATAATATAAACTTAAGTAGTGCCAAAACTAAGTCACAACATCTAATTATATGGGTATTTTTTCTTTAAAATTATATCAAGCTGTTTTAGAATGCACTTTTTGATATAAAGGCCTATAAGAACAGCAAATTATTTTTATTATTGAAGCAAAATAATACTTAAATTGCCTAAGCAGTTTTACAGACATAACTAAAGGGCTTCTTGGGGTTGTAACTGTGATTCCCATTATAGTCAGCGGGGATCATTGACCTTAACAGGGATCATGCAGGGATAACACTTCATGTGGCCCTTCAAAAATTCTGAATTGGAGCCTTATGATTAAACAAATATCACATTATTCTTTCAAAAATATACATGGATTCTTTACACTTTTTTTCTGTATCTTCATGTGTGTAGCACTTTTTATAACATTTTCATTAAAGAAAACTAAACTAAAATTGATTTTGTCAGCTTTTAAATAATTGTATGTGTTTGGTCACAGTGAATACGACAGTTTAGTATAATCAAGTGCTATTTAAGTGGGTTAGAGGTCTACTAAGACTAACACAGAACTGTACCATTTTCTTCTGAAAGTCAGCCAATACAATAAGGTAGATCCAAAGCACAGCATAATGATTTAACATAACAGGGAAGTTAGCACATCACATAAATCATAAGAGCATACTAAATCAGGTATATATATATATATATATGTATATATATATATATATATATATATATATATCTTCAAGAGTATTTGATTTATCACTGTGATAATTTATTTTATAAGTCCACTTCAGTGAGATAAGATAAACTCAGCTACTTTCACCTGGTAAAATATTTTTGGGAGTATCTTTAAGGCCGTTTGTGAATCAGCAGATATCTATCTATTCTCTCAAATGTGGTAGGCAGCATCCAATCCATTATGGGCTAAATTGAAATGCCAGAAAATTTTGTCTCTTTTGAGTCCCCCATAATCTATTGCTCTTGCACTTGAGAATTCAAGGCTCACAGGTCTTAAAACTTGGGCAGAGAATTACATATGGAATGGTTCTCAGGCCTTGAATCTTCAAGTGAATTATATCTCTGATTTACTTGGATATCTAACATATTAAAAGCATACAATGAGCTTCTTAACCACTGTAGTGGTCCAAACCACTTCCCATAATAAAAATCCTTTAATGTATCTGTATATATGCTACTTGTTCTCTCTCTATGGAGAATCCTCAAGGCTTGATCTATAGGAAGTAGCAAACATTCATAAA
Organism: Hydrochoerus hydrochaeris; assembly: GCA_004027455.1. Classification (NCBI taxonomy): domain Eukaryota; kingdom Metazoa; phylum Chordata; class Mammalia; order Rodentia; family Hydrochaeridae; genus Hydrochoerus; species Hydrochoerus hydrochaeris. The sequence goes on from PVLA01010760.1 coordinate 16,861, forward strand.
ATATATATTTCTAGTTCTGTGCCAGTTATCTTCAAAATATTATCTTAATTTCTATAGCAATTTGTAAGATGGATATTTTCCCCCACTGTAGTGGAAGATATTAAGAAAATTCAATAGGCAATTTAGTATTACAATGCCTTAGGTTTCCTAGAAATATGAACACACAAAGATCTCTGTGCAGGAGAACTGTTAAAATAGGGGCCACAGGATGCCTTGGTTACTTTTATCTCATTACTAAGATAAAATACTCCACATCCAAAATAAAGGGAAGAAAGGTTTATTTAGCTCACAGTTTGTGGAGATTTTATTCTAAAATCAGCTGGCCCAGGCAAGGTGGCATGGCACTGGTACAGCCATTGATGTCAGCAGCAAGTACCAAAGGCAACAAGAGCAAAAAGAGAAGAGTGCACCTTATTCCCTCCTTATATTGTATGCCAACTTACTGCCCCTAGGAGGGTGCAGCACTCACACTGATAATCCCAGCACTAGACAATGAACAATCATAAATACCTTCAGCCACCTTCAGAAGGCCCACTCCCCCATGACTGCATGAGGCTTTTGGGGAACATCTAAACACAAGCCATAACATTTCACTCCTGGAGTCCTAAGGTCTCATGTACATTATTTCTGCAAAAGACATTTAGTCCATCTCCAAGAATTGCCAAAGTTCTAATAGTTTCAGCACTGCTGAAAAGTCCAATTTCCAAGTCTCCTCCAAGTTCTAAGGCAAACTCTTGGCTGCAACTGACTGTAAAAATGAAAAAAAAAATGTGAAAACTTCCAACATTCAGTGGCACAAGATAAACATTACCCTTCCAAAGGGTATAAACAGGGGAATACAAAGACATTGGATCAAAAAAGCCCAAAATCCAGCAGGACAAACATTAAGTCCGGGAGTTTCACATTCAGCATCTGAAGTAATCTGGTTGTGAGCACCCCAAAGGCTTGAGTGCCTCAATCTGCAAAGCACTTCTGGTGGTTGTAGCTCCCATGGCTTTGCTCTTGGGCTGACTTTGTTCCCACCTTGCAGGTTTTCTTAGACAATCCACACTCCTGGCCTTTCCAAACTTCTGGGTTCTTCATTGCACTTTTGGTTTCACACTCACAGCTTCACAAACTGCCCTTTCAGCAGCACACTGCCTGGCCTCCCATGCTGAAATAAGGATGGAGGCCTTTTTAACTTCAGAACTCTTGCATTTCTATGTGTGCCTAAAACGAGCACCACACTGATGATGCCAAGGACTGCTGCCAGTTGAAACAACAGCCAGGATTTCCTCTCTCTTGGCTGTTAGGGTCCAGTGTCTAAATCACAAAGCACTGAACCTGATTTTAGGCTGGCACCATTCTGGAATCTGGTGTGGCCACTATCACCATTCTATGCTATGCAGATTTCTTCTCAAAGCAAAGTCTTCCCCTTTTGCAGTTTTGAGGCTGTCAAGCCTGGAGACTTGCTGCTGCTTGTGATGCCCTAAAGCCATCTTTTATATTCTTATCTTCCTTCTCAACAATAAAGATCTCAGCTCTACTTTGCAGTCCACAGCTTTACTGGAACTTTTTTTCCTAGCCAAGCTCACAGTCTTTTCAATCAGCCTGCTAGGGCTCTTTCCTCTTGATTCACAATATAAGTCTGGCTAAAAACCCCAAATAATAGCCATGGAACCACCTCAACATTTGACTTCCTTGAAATTTATTTTGTCAGGTTAATTAATTCAATGTCATTAATCTTAGTTTCAGGCAAAATCTCTGGACACAAGCCAAATGCAGACAAACTTTCTGCCAAGCCATAATAAATATTCTCTGGAGTCCAACAACCAGTACAGTCCTTTTTCCTGGCAAAAACTTCTGAAGCCTGGTCTTTACTGTTTTTCTGGTCTTTTGAGCTCTAACTTGAATCTCTTACATAGAAAAACCTCAGATGTTCCAGCTCTATGCTTCAGGTGACATCCCCAAACCTTTCCAAACTCTTCCCACAAGCCATTTCAAGAAACTCTTGAACTACATGGTCAAGTACAGTCACAGGAACAAACTCACTACTCTAGCACCAAATTCTGTCTTCTTCACTTTTCTCTCATTACAGAAACAAAATACCTAATGCTGAGACAAAATACCTGAAGGAAAGAAAGGTTTATTTATATCACAGTGTGTAGTTTCAATCCATAATCATTTGGCTCCACCACAGGATAATGTGGCACAGGGGCAGCCATTCATGGCAGCAGCAGGTACCAAAGGTGACAAGAGTAAAAAGAAAAGATCATGCCTTCTTTCTTCCTTTATATTATATGCCAGCCAACTAGCCCTAGATGGATACAGCACTCACATCACCAATCCCAGCACTAGACAATGAACCAATCACAAATGCTAACCTCAATCACCTTCAAAAGAACTGTGCTCCATGACCACATGTGGCTTTGGGGGGACATCTAGACACAAACCATAACATGGCGGAGAGTGAAAATTTAGGTGGCAAAGACAGCAATGAAAAGAGAAGAGTGCCTAAGGAGAGTGAGAAGGCAGACAATGTCCCCAGAGAAGTTTCAGTCTCTTTCCTGCCTTCCATCAAGCTGTTCATTTAAAACCATCTGGAAATGTAGTTTCCTGGGAGCTTCTGGATTTCTCTGAATACAAGTGAGTCTCCAGTTAATCAAGAATGCTATCAATCTACCTACTAGAAATGTAAATCATATTGAAATGTGTGTGGGAGGAAAAGGACAATGTGAAATCAAGCAAAATGTGATTATAATACTAATTCTGTCAGTTCCATGGAGACTGAATCAAGTACTTAATAATCCCAAGATTTCATCTAAATTCTAAATTCTAACTTGTAAAAACAATAATAATACAATTTATCCACTGTCTTTACTTTTAATAGCAAAAAAGAGATTGAGCCCAAACATTAAGAATATCTTTAGGAAGGCAGGTGTAGTAGCACACGTTTTAATTCCAGCACTCACAAGGCTGAAGTAGAAGGATCACTGTGAGTTCAAGGTCAACCAGGCCTCCATAGTGGGTTCCAGCCTGAACTACATAGCGAGACCCTGATTCATGAAATAAATAAATAAACCAAATATCTTTTGGTTTGCCACATACTTGAAAATGGCTCGGGAAGCTAATGTAATTGGCAAGCATAGAATTACTCATTTTGCAGCAGATCTCCATATATTTTATGTAAATATATCTCTTTACCCTTGTGTTGTTTCCATTATTTGCATGATTATTCTGGTGCAGCAACATTTTTTAAATTAGTAGAGCATCACAATGAATCTTTAAATACAATTTCCAGTCCAGTATGTTCCTGAGATACACTGGTTACTCTTGGATTTGTAACTTTTTCTATAAAACTTAGAGTAACTTTTCCAATTTTATACACTATCACATACAAACTTCTATAAGATTTGGTCACAAATAACACAATGATTTTTAAGAAATCATCCTGGCCAGGAATGGTGACATATGCCCGGCACTCAGGAAGCTCAGGGAAAGAGGATGGGGCAAGTTTGAGGCCAGCCTGAACTATATAGTGAGACCATGTCTTAGAAAAAGAATCATAGAAATAGTTATTTCTATTCATTTGTGTATTTTGTTCTGAACTATATTCTCCAAAGTTGGCCTTTTGTTTAGCTGTGGCTAATCTTTAGCTCAGTCAATATTTGAATGCTTAATTTTAGTTGTATTTTTCAGGCTCAGAATTCTCATTGGATTCCTTATACAGCAATCATTTCTCTGCAAAAAAATCTCTTATATTTTTACTCTAGGCATAACAGAGTTATATTGAAGTTTGTTAGCTTGTTTAGATGTAATTAATAACTAGAGGTTGCATTATTTTGTTTCTGTGATATGTTTCTGACTGTGAGTTCATTCATGCCATTACACCTTGTATTCCCGAAATTTATTTATTGTGTGCCAAATATTAGATTTTTATAACTCTTATGATGAGTAATTTGATATTTAGGAAAGGTTATCTTCTTCCAGACAGAATTATATCTGCATGCATAAATCATTATTACTAATAGCTTAGACTACTTCAGGTTCCCAGCTGTTAGTTTATGACATATTGAACAATATCCTACTCCCACTATGCACCCACACTTTTGAAAATCTGTGTGATTTTGAGCCATTGGACAGTAATTCATAAGTGTAGTTTTTCTTACTCATGTACCTTCAAACAAAATATTATTTATTCATTTCATGTAGTTAGGTTTATTGGGAAAGTTTGAATAAGAATGTAGATGAAAATGTGGTATTTCGAATTCTTTAAAGAAATGATTTGGAACTATCTTACTTGACCAGAACAACAAAATGTAACAAAAAGGAGTATTATATTTGTATTGAAAGTATATTAGAGGGACATGTGAATAAAGTATAACAAATCCTTTTAAACTGAAATATTTGCAAGATATATTTATAACTACTATGTTTCTAGCATCCAAAACCAAATATTCAATCACCATTCTTTATTTGAGGTATGAAATAAGTGATTTCCAATTATGTTGCCATTAGACTTGATCCATAAAAAACACAAGTTTGAATTTCATAGATCGACTTATACAAAAGTATTATAATAACTACATAAAATAATCTTTAGTACATATTGTGCAACAGTGATAATTTTAGTCACTTCCTGTTTCCATTGGATAGGGTTCAAAGTTATGTGAGGATTTTTGACAGTGAGGTCCCCTACCCAGAGTGGTTCAAGGGTAAATGTTTCTTGGCCGTGTTTTGATATCTGCAAATATTGCCTCACATAATACTTCTTTTATCATATCTACCTTATTTAACTTAATGTTAGGAAATTCACTCAGGCTTTTTATGCATACATGTCATTTGTTTGCAATTATGTCTCCCTAGAGGGCTTTTTAGTTGAATTTACTGAAGAAATAAGTTGTGTTTTACTGATTAAAATAGTTTACCAATGTTTTAAAAAGCTCAGCCATTACTAAATTTGTGACATTTTTTGAAGTAGGAAAATATACATGAAATGTGTTTTCTTCTTGCAAGGTTTATTTTGCTTAGCCAATAGAATTAATCTGAATAACTAATTGTTTTAAATCATGCTCAAAATATAATATCTCTCCATGATGAAAGAAAATGGAATGTAGTTATCAACTCACCTTAAATAATGAGCAAAGTAGAAAAAAATATGAAATAAAGGTTTCAGAAATTACACAACAAGACATTAATTCCTGGGAGAAAGTAATAAGTGATATGAACCATACAATTGTTTAACTGCCCAGAGAGTTCACAGACAGCTATAAAGAAGGAAAAATAAAATAGACCAGTGATTCCCCTGAATGAGGATAAGATTCAAAACTCAAATAAATTCTACCATTTACTCAAATAAAACTTTCTAGAGTGACTGAGAGGAAAAAATTGAAGATAACCCTGGAAATCTAGAGATCCTCTCAAGTCTTTAGCTGAATACAAAATAAATAAATAAATAAAAATCCTCATGAAAGAAACAAACCTAGGGAAAATGCCACTAAAAAGAAACACACAGAGATATCATTAGAGCTCAAGAAGTATGCAGATAGCTCAAGTGCTTAAGCATCAGAGTGGAAAAAACTCCTTACCTAAAACACATAAAGTTCTGAGAGAAGTATTGGCTTCTATTGCTACTGTGCCACATAAGTAGTCCAGACTGTATTGACTTTTATAAACTGGGCTGAAAAGCAAGATTTTAAGCATCAACTCATTTCCTGATAATTCTAGAGCAATACTTGGCAGTATTTTTTTAGAAGTAAAAATTTAGCATTAACTATTAGATAATACACAATGCCTGGGATTTCATATAAAAAATTGTAGCCATGAAAAGAAGCAAGGACATTCAACCTATAAAAAAGAAATAAGCTAGCTATTTCAATTAGATAAAAAATGATATGAATAGTGGTCATAGAAACCAAAGACAGTAAAATAGCTAATAAATACATACTGCATATGTTCACAAAGATAGAAAAAGGCATTACCTTTACAAGGAATGAAATAAAAATCTTACAAATATTAATATGAATCTTTTAAAGCTGAAAACACATTTTTGAAATAAATATACACTATATAGTTCTGGCAGAATATTGGGAATTTCAGAAGAAAAAATTAGTCCAGATCAGTAAAAATTATTTAAGTGTGATAAAAATCTTTCAAGATTCTGCTCTACCACATTCTGATAAATGCCAGTAACAAATTTTACACCAAAATATGTCTTATGTGAGTGTAGTTTATGCTATGTAGTGTATTTTAAACACAATAAAATAAAAGATTAAACTACTGATAGACACGTCATGAATAATTCTTCACATCATACTTTAAATACTGTACAGTCACACTATATGACTCTATTTACGTAAAACATTTCAAAAATATAAACTAATCTATAGTGATGTTAAGACTTTTACATAGTTATCTTGTGGCAGCATGAACAGAGGGATAAAATTCAAAGAAATAGGAGAAAACTTTAGGAACTTACTGAAATTTTCATTATTTTTGTGGTAATAGTTTCATACTTTTTGACATCATTGTAAAGCTGAACATTTAACTGTCCACCAGGATCCCATCAATAAACTTTAAAATACTTTAAATTCATGGAGAAATAAAGAAATAAACACTTACAAAATTGTCTCCCTTTTTTGCAACTTTTTTTCTCTAATCTCAACCTGTCTCACTGCTGGGCTTTCATAGCCCTCATGGCAGGTAATTCCTGACCAGTACTCTGTGTTTTATTGTTATTGCTGAGTAAATATACACATGAAACAACTCCATGGTGACACTCAATGCCATGAAGAGCCCTGAAGCTATACTTCTGGCATCTTTTATATAAGCAGAGTAATTTCAGCTAACAAAATTAGCCCTCATTCTCATTGCTGCTGTTTTCCTGAGGAAATGATGTAATGGGAGCCAATCCTTGGATAGTGGATACTTCTCTTGTTTTGCAGCAGAAATTTACACTAAGGTTAAAACCAGTAATACATAAAAGCCATAAAATCTTACCAAAGTAGATGAAAATAATTAGAACTTGTGAAGTTTAACTCACTCTAAAGAATATATATCTACTAGTCCTTAAGGGATGCCAGTCTTAATCAGAAAAAGGAGAAGTGTTGTCAATAAAACAACATAATAGATGATCTCCAGTTCATAAGAATTACATCACAGCTATACTTAGAGATAAGGGACTCCACGGGAGCTTTCATATGCAGGTGGAGAGCTGCAAAACTATGGTGAAACCCAAGAATGTGCAGGACTATTCAAGACAGCAGACAAATGCACAAGAGATAGGTTCACTAATCTAATCCCAGAAAAGAGAACCAGAACCATCTACATTTTCCTGTTGGTTCATTTAGAGCTCAGTTTTTTCTAGATCCTACTATAAGCACTGTCTGCTAGAAGACTTACCTGCCGTGAATAACAGGCTTGCAAATATCAGTCCCAGTCACACACTCTGACATATCCTGTGACTCATGGTTTTAAAATTTCACCTGTGAGTTGTGAGTTTTGGCAGGTGACTGTTAATCATGATATGACAATTTTAATGGATTAAGAAATGCCAGGAAATAACTAAAATTATTAGGATGAATTTAGCTAATTGAGTTCATAGTTCCTGGAATTAGAGCTCTAGTTTTTTGAGAAATAAAGTTTTCATGGTCTCTCCTGATAATATGAGAAGTGCTGATAGTTCGTGGTGCAAACTGTTTAAAGAAATATTCAGCATAGATCTATGTGGTTATGTTATTTTCCTGTGCTATGGAATGAATTTACTGATTCTGTATGCTATCATTTTGAACATTTTTTGGATAGGGAAGAAATGATTCTGGTTGCTCTTAAAATCACTGGATAAGCTAGTAAAGGAAAATAGTGAGCCTAAAAGTCCTAGCTCCAGAAAGCATACAGGCTACTGTTTGTCTTAAAGGAGACTAATTTAGAGGCTAATAAGTTGGTCCTGAACTACAATATCTCTCTTTAGTGGAGGGTTGAAGTCAGCAAAAAATAAACATAATCCCTCAAAATGTAATTAGCTTAATTACAGCACAAGTTTAATAGCATCAAAGACTACCTATATTTAATGTATGGACACTGGTCAGAAAAAATGAGATCATGTAAACTTGGATAGAAATGTCTAATAACACCAAATAAGTCAGGAGTCAGTGATCACCTAAATTCAGATGAAACTATTTTGTCACAGAGAGATGTCCCCATCTTGAGTGGCAAGCCATTCCCAACCCCCGCCCCATACTGTAGACTTTTCAATCTATAACTAAAAAATAATAATAATGTTGCTTAGAAAAACACAATAATCCATTCTCCAAAGTTTCAGTGTTTTTCAAAATTTCAATTCTCTTCGAAGATGGAACGGAAACTTTTATCTATGAATCTTGGTAATTATCAAAAAGAAGTTACTTAATTCCAAGGTACAATGGCACAGGGTAAATGTTTCCATTAAAAAAGAGAGGAATGGAGTACAGAAAACAATTTGACCAAATCAAGACCAAAACACAAAAGATCAAATGTTAATTCCTTTAGCTCAATATTCTGTATCCAAGGCACTGGGTGGTAAAATGTGAATTCCAAAGAGTTGGAAGTCCCACCCCATGACCACAATGGTTGCACCCTATACAGACTCACTCTTGAACTGACACCACTCATGACCTACAGCTTTCCTTGGCAAACATTCCATGTTTCTGGCATTTTCCTGACATGTCCACTATGCCTTTAGATGTATTCCAATAGTTTCAAACATTGCTCTTTAATGGAGCACTTGTCTGACCTTTCAGACCTTCCTTAGAAATCTGGGTGGAAGTTTCTCTGATCCAACAACTCTTACAATTTTCATGGTAGTAAATAATGCAACATCGCATGAGATGGTTGTAAGGTCAGTTGTTAGTGAAAGCTGTTACCTGGCCACCTTTTATTATAACTACAGTGGCCTTCATGTGCTTGGATAGGTAAGGGTAGTGAAATTAATAACCAGAATAGCAATTCCCTAGGAGGCCATTCTCCAACAAGTAGGAAGAGTCTGTTATCAAGGTCATGCCTCTGTTACTCACAGGAATACACTCAACATTATGTTTTACTCATCTAGGCATTTTAAAATCCATGCCAAAACTGATCTAACAATGGATCATGAAAACCTCAAGCCATAAACTTTGGAAGTGCTTGGCTAGTTTAGAGAATTGACCAAAGAAACTTACTTTGGTTTTTAATTAATATAAACTGGAATTTATTGAAATTCCTTTAAATTGTCTTTTTTATTTTTGTTGTTGTTACATCAATATGCTTGAAAAAACATTTTAATATCAGAGGAACATGTATAATTTGTTCATCAACCTCAAATGTAGATATAAATGACTCATAATGATTTTAATGGAATTTGAACCTCAATATGGTAAAAGTTCTGAAATTGAGCTTTAATATTTTAATAGTTCATAACTAGATTGATTTACACTGCTTTAATACTAATATTACAGGAAATGGAATGATTGATTTCTATAAAGAAGCTTCATTTAACTACCAAAATAGTTTAAAGGCTAAATTTCAACCAGTGTGTCACAGAGCTGGGATGAAACTTCTATAAATGTTTGGAAAAGATCAATAATTTCTCTTAAAAATAGACATGAATTACTTTAACAAAGGCTTTGTATAATCTGTCAACAGAAAAAAAAGTACTACTTAAATTCTTTGAGAATGAGAAATATGATTGAGGATGTCTATACTTCAGAAACTTTCTTCAGTGTCCGGGAACTAAAATTGCAGATGATCAATAAAGATAATATCAAAGTAGATATTGAAACAGGAAACTTCCTAGAAACGAAATGGCAGAGATTTTTAAAAGGTCAATTTATGTACACCACAGAGGAGTAGCTGGAATAAAATGTCCAAGTTGACATCAACATGACAAGACAAAGAAAAAGTTCACAATAAAGTCTTAAAAAACTGCTAAAAATGTCTAAATAAAAAACAAAAATAATTTTGAAGAGCACTGATTCAATTGCTCCAGTAAAACTAGAGCTGCAGAATCAGGTAAATGGGGTTACTGAGAATGGAACTTGTGTAAATATAGGTGAGGGATATCTGTCAGGTAAAGACAATAATATTAAAGAAGAACAATTCCTGAAGCACAAGCTTTTATTGAGAACAAGATGAAAAACAAATCAAAGATCAGACTAAGAAATATATCAAGTATTCAAGGGGAAAAGAAAACCTTACTAAAAATCAAATAAAGTCTAATATACTCTATTTATAGCCTTCATTTGCTAAAAACACCACAGTGATGGTAGTTATATATCCTGATTAGAAAGGAATAGATTGATATCTAATCCATATCAAGTACACATAAATTTGGTTAAAAAAACAAACAAAACAAAACAAAAACCAATGTGCCCAGCAACCTGCGGTCAACCAGGAGCCCTCAGAGAGGCTCTCGGAGACAGGAAAGTGGTGCTCAAAAGCTTGCTGACACTTGAAAAATTCTGAGGCCTGTGGGGACTGGGAGTCTGCACCTAGGGTACTGTAGTCATCTGGGAACACTCAGTGAGGTTACTGGGGACTGGGGAGCTATGCCCAGGGGTTCAGCCACACCCAAACACCATCTCTGAGGCACACAGGGACTGGGACTCTGCACCCAGCATCCTGCAGTTATCCAGGAACACTTGGGACTGGAAGTCTGTGCCCAGAAACTTGCAGTTATCTGGGAACCCATGGTGAGGACTGGGAGCCTGCATCTAATGAAACATTCACAGCTAGGAACCATCTCTGAGGCCCACAGGGACTGGGAACCTGGGTCCAGAAACTTGTAGTCATCTGGGAACTCTTGGTGAATCACACAGGGGCTGGCTGACTGTACCCAAAGACCCAGAACCAACCACAATCCTCAGTGATGCCTGTTCCCTGAAAGCTCACCAGAACAGGAAGCAACTAAGGCTTGGTATCCACTTGATTTGAAGGAACCCAGGAAAATGCCAAAACAAAATAACAAAATGCAATCTCACACTTCTACCTCATCCAGATCAAATACAGGAGACACAGACTTTGGTGAATTTGGAAATCAAACACCTGAAATCTCTGAAATGATAACAAAGGAAGTAAAGAAGCAAATCCAGGGAGCTGTAAAAGAAATCAGATCAGAAATAATCAATAAGGTAAAAACAGAAATGACAAACATAATGAAAGAATTCATGAATATATCCAAAGAGACATAGATTGTTTTAAAGTAGAGAAGCATAGAAAAGTTATTGAAACTTTGAATGAACAATAAAGAAAACAATTAGAATGTATGAAACAGATTCAAGGAGATAGAAAATCAAAAATTCCATTGAAAACTGGCAAAACTACATTAATGAAATTGAAGATAGACTCTCAAACTATAAAGACATGATTGTGACTAGTGATCATGAAAGGAAACAGCTCTTAAAAATAATAAGGGATCAGGAAATAAGAATTCAACAGCTGCAAGATGATGCAAAGAGAAATGATTAAGACTGATAGGTGTCAAAGAAAAAAAGAGGCAATGCAAATGAGACAGAAAAAAGAATATTTATAGACATAATAGCAGACAATTTCCCAAACATGGGAAAAGAACTTGACATACACATAAATAAGACAAGACAGATAGAAGTCAAATTAGTCATAACCAAAATAAATCTACATCTCAATGTATTAGAAAATCAGCACAAGAACAGAATGATAAAATCCAATAGAGAAAAGAAGCAGATAACCTATAAAGAAAAGCCTTCCAGAATCATGGCAGAGTTCTCAACACATATCATCAAATCAACAAGAGCATGGAGTGAAGTATTTCAAGTATGAAAAGAAAACAACTTCCAACCCAGATTGATATATCTTGCAAAATTATCTTTCAAAATCAATGAAAAAAATAAGACACATCTATGACAAAGAACAGCTGAAGAATTTCTTGACAACCCAACCAACCCTAAAAAGAGTATTAGAAGATATTCTATAAAGATATAGGAGTCATCACAATTTTCAGAAAAGCAATAGAGAGACTAAGTCATCAACAAGCAGGACAAACAATTAAGCAGGTTGGGAAAGTGAGGAAGCAACAGCAGAAAGATAAAATGACAAAGAAACAATACATATCAGTTATAACCATTATTGCAAATGGTCTTAATTCATGAATCAAAAGAAACAGACTGGCAGGATATATTAAGAAACAAAATCTCAGGCTGGGGATTTAGCTCAGTGGCTTAAGTGCTTGCCTGGTAAGCACAAGATCATGAGTTTGATCCCCAGTACCAAAAAAAAAAAAAAAAAAAAAGAAACAAAATCTCACAATATGCTATATACAAAAACCACATTTAACTCAAAAGGAAATTCATGCACTAAAAGTCTAAGGATGAAAAAAACCTCCATGAGACATAAACCCAGAAAAAGTCAGGGGTAGCAATTGTGTTTGCCAAAAATGTGAACTTCAAACCAAGAATGATCAAAAGAGGTCTCTACATAATTGTTAATGAAAAATTTCAAGAGCAAGAGATAACAATCATAAATATATATTCACCAAGTACAGGAGCACCTAGTTATGTAAGACAAATATTAATTGACATGAAAACTCAAGTCAAAATGCCATTAAAATGGGGGAACTTAACACTCCATTGTCACAAAGAAACAGATTAACTAGACAAAAAGTCAACAAAGAAATAATAGAACTGAATCAAACTTATGAACAAATGTACATAGTAGATGTGTACCGAGTATTCCACTCAACATCATTATATACATTCTTTTCGATTGTACATGGAACATTCTCTAAAGTAGATCATATACTATCCCATAGAACATGTTTAACTAAATGCAAATGAACTGAAATTATCCCACTCATATTATCTCACCATAGTGCCATGAAATTGGAAATCAATGACAAAAGACATTGAAAAAACTGCATAAACATATGGAAACTAAATAATAACCTTCTGAATAATCAATGCATCACAGAGGAAATTAAAGAAGATATTAATCAATATCTATAACCAAACAAAAATACAAATACAATTTACAGGAACCTGTGGGATGCCATGAAACCAATCCTAGGAGGGAAATTTATTGTGGTGAATTCCCACACCAGGAAAACAGAACAAACACAAATAAGTAACTTTATGCTACATCTAAGATATCTAAAAAAAGAACAAGTCATTCCCAAAACCCAAAGAAAGGAGGAAATTATAAAGATCAGCACACAAAGTAATACAATTGAGACTAAGAAAACAGTACAAATAGTTAATGAATAAGTACAATTGATAAGCCCCTATCCAACTGTATCAAAAAAGGAACAAAACCCCTCAAATTCATGCAATATGAGATAAAAATAGTGAAATCATTACAGATCCTGTGTAAACATAGACTCTCATCAATACCTATTTCAAAAAACATTACTCTCATAGGTTCAGTAACACAGAAGAAATTGACAGATTCCTAGAAACATATGAATTATCAAAGCTGGATCAAGAAGATGTAAAACTAATGAGTAACCCATTTTCAGTTAATGAAATTAAAAATGTAATTCGAACCCGACTAACAAAGAAAATCACAGGTCCTGATGGATTCACTAAGAAGTCTACAAAAAATTTAGGGAAGCCTTAATGCTAATATTTCTCAAACTCTTCAGTGAAATTGAAAGGGAAACAATTCTCCCTAACTCATTCCTGGAAGCAAGTACCCTAATTCTAAAACCAGAGAACAAGAGAAAGACCCAACCAAAAAAAGAGAGCTATAAGCCAGTCTCCCTAATGAACATAGATGCAAAATCCTCAATACTGGCAAATAAAATGCAGCAAATCATCGAGAAGATTATATACCATAACAAAGTGGAATTCATCATAAAAGGCAGTGATAGCTCAACATATGCAAATCAAAAAATACAATACATTATATCAATAGAATGAAAGATAAGAATCATATGATCATCTTAATAGATGCAGAAAAAGCTTTCGATAAAATCCAACACTGATTCATGATTGAAAAAAAAAAAAAACCCTGCAGAAAATTGGAGTAGATGGTCTCTACTTCAATCTGGTAAAATTGTATACAAGGAACCAAGATCTTACTAATTGAACAAATCTTACTAATTGAACAAATCTGAAAGCTTTCAACATAAAATCAGGAACAAGGCAAAGTTGGCCACTGTTACTGCTCCTATTCATTATCTTTCTGAAAACTTTAGCCAGAACAATTAGACAAGAGGGAGAAATAAAAGGAATAAAAATAGGAAAGGAAAAATTTAAAGTATCATTATTTACAGATGACATGGTACTCTACATAGAAGACCCCCAAAATTTCACTGAAATACTTCTAGATCTAATAAATTCAGTAATGTATCTGGATACAAACTCAACACTCAAAAATCAACAGCATTCCTGTACACAAATGACAAACTCCCTGAGAAGAAAATAAGGAAAACCATACCCTTCGCAATAGCATCCAAAAAAAAAAAAGAAAGAAATACTTAGGAATCAATCTAATAAAGGAAATAAAAGATGTATTCATGAAAAATTACATTACTCTGAAAAAAAGAATTTGAAGGGGATTTCAGAAAATGGAAAGATGTTCCTTGTTCATGGCTAGGAAAAACAAGCACTGTGAAATTGGCCATTCTTCCAAAACTGTTATACAGATTTAATGCAATCTCAATCAAAATAGCATTAGTATACTTCTCAGATCTAGAGAAATCATTTCTAAAATTCATAAGGAACCAGAAGAGACCTAGAATAGCAAAAGCAATTCTGGTAACAAAGGAAAGGCATGAGACATCACAATTCATGACCTGAGATTATACTACAAAACTACTGTGATAAAATCGGCAAGGTACTGGAAAAAAAAATGGACCTGAAGAGCAATGGAGTAGATTAGAATGTAGAGCCACAACTACAAACACATTCAGCCACCTTATGTTTGACAAAGGGGCCAAAAAATTTCACTGGAGGGAGACAGCTTTTCTGATAAGTGATGCTGGGAAAAGTTGCTCCCCATATACCAAAAACTAAAACTATACCCATGTCTATCACCATGCACTAAAGTCAACATGGATCAAAGATCTAAATATTAAAACAGAAACATTAAATCTGCTGAAATACAATCTGCTAGAAATCTTGAAGTCATAGTAGGTAGACAGTTCATGAACAAAAATCAAACTGCATGGGAAATGCTTCCAAGAATCAACAGCTGGGATCTCATCACGTTAAGATTTCATGTCAAAAGAAATCACTAACAGAGTGAAAAGAAATCTCACAAATTGGGAAAAATGTCTTAGTCAACTCTCCCTCATTACAAAGGACTTCTATCTAGAACATATAAAAATTAAAAAGATCAGGCCCCCAAAATTCAAAGACCCAATCCAAAAAAATGGGCATCTCAGATGAATATACACTTCTCTGATGAAGAAATACAAATGGCAAATAAATATATGAAAAAATGTTCAGCATCATTGGTCACTAGAGAAGTGCAAATTAAAATAACAGTGAGATTTCATCTCACCCCAGATTGGTCAAGATCAAGAAATCAACCAATAACAAATGTTGGAGGCACTAGGAGAAAAAGGAACTCTTTGCCACCATTGGTGGGACTGTAGGCTGGTGTAACAATAATGGATATCAGTGTGGCAGTTTCTCAAAAACTTAAAATTAGAGGTCCCATTTGGTCCAGTTACCCTGCCTCTGGACATTTTCCCAGATGAACTGAATTTATCATATCACAATGATTTATGTGTATCCACGTTTATAGCAGCACAATTTGTAATAGCCAAATCTTTGAAACAACCTAAATGCCCATCAATCAAGGAATGGATTTAAAATATATGGTATTTTTATATAATAAAGACTACTGAGCTATAAAGAAGGATTGTGTCAAGGCTTTTATAGGTAAACGGATGAGACTTGAGACCATACTCATAAGTGATATAAAGCAGACTCACCTGTGTAAATACTTTATTATTTCCCTAGTGTAGGTAACTTAAATAATAAATAAATTTGAAAATCTACAATAGATGTTGTGAAAGTAAGAAACTGCTCAAAATTGAAAAATGACTATAAGAGAGGAAAGGAGAAAAGAAAGGGAAAAGGAAAAAGATATAAATTTGTTTATATATACATAAAATAGCTAAGATGTTTATGCTACTAATTCTGTTAGTATTGAAAAAGAACAGTTAATACTCATATGTTTAGATCAATTTGTGTATCATATTTGATAATCTAAGCAACTCTTTTGAGGATAACACTATGCAATATTTCAGGCATTGTTAAATTCCTATCATCTTGTTTTGAAAATGTATATTGTTATTGTTTGGGGTTTTTGTTGTCCTTGTAGTTGTTGTTTATATGTCCCTTGTTTTTCTTTTTCTTCCTGTGTTTTTTTTTTCTTTAAAATAAAAAAAAATTTTTTCTCCACTTGCATGTCTTGGAAATTGTCAATAAGGAAAAAGACACTCAGTGAGATGTAGGAGCATGGAGACCAGAAGAAAAGTAACACTTTGAAGATAACTTTAAGGAGAAAAGTTACATATACACTTGAAAATTTTGTTGTGTGGGGAGTGTATAATAATTCAGAGACAGTGCAGAACTGATGTGGATATGGTTGTTAGTTATTTTATCAGAAATATTCACACCTAACAAATTAGGTAGTACAGGTTCCTTGGTGAATGCTGAAAAGCTACTTAAAGCACTTAAAAGCTTTTCAAGTATTGCACAGTTTATTGGTTTGATATTTAAATATGAAAAAGCCCTTTTTTAAATCCAGAAATATTTGCTATGTTGCCTGATTAACTTACAATCCTGAGAAAAAAATATATAATAAAGTATTTTATAAATGAGCTTAAATTTGCATTCTGCTTTGATTTTAGCAAATACTGTACTAAATTAAGAAAAACACTTCAAGTATGCTTTCAGTAATATCTACTTAAATCAATCTCTTCATAAGGTCTGTTATTTGATTTCTATTTTGCAAAATATTTCTAACTGCATATAATAGTTTCATTTAGAGCTTTACTCTTTGAAGATATAATATTGTTGCATTTTCTTCTCTTTTACATAATACAGAGAGATACATTTTGGAATTTACCTTTCCTTATTGTAAAGTCTAATAAGAATCATGAAAATGACTCAATAAATTTAATTTACAAAGTCTTTATTTCAAGATATCAGTGCGAGATCTAATTATATTTATAGATTAAATGTATAGAAGATTATTTATGGTGTTAATCAATGTTGGAGGCTAATATATTAAGTACTTCTTTAAAAAGGTATAGTATGAGGTTTTTAATGTATGTGTCTGTCTTCAAACAAAGCATTTTTAAATTTTACATTCATTTTTAACTCAAATAAAAAGGTAGAAGTTTGCCTTTGCTTATGCTACCAGTGGCATTTTTGCCCTCAAAGAAAAACGATAAATAAGAAAATCAATTATACTATTTTTCTAAATATGACATTTCTGATATGTTCTTCAAAGTTCTCTAGAAGAAAAAAAGGAATAGACAGAGAGAGAAAAGAAATTGACACATGAAATTATGGAAGTTAACATTTCCAAAGGTTTCTAGGAGAACTTTGGAACTTGCTAACACAAGAAAGTGAATCCTTTAATTTCAGTTTAAATTTGAAAGCTGGAGAACCAGAAGATCCAGTGCTTTGCTTCAAATCCAACACTCGGCATGTGTAAACTCAGGAAAAAGTAATGTTTTAGTTATTAGAATATGATAAGCCACAGCTGTAATAAAGCCTAGCTCTCAATTCATATTCTCCGAGGTGAAGGCCAGAGGTGGTTTTTTTCTTCCTTCCTTCCTTCCTTCCTTCCTTCCTTCCTTCCTTCCTTCCTTCCTCACCCTCCCTCCCTCTTTCTCTCTCCCTTTCTTTCTTTCTTTCTTTCTTTCTTTCTTTCTTTCTTTCTTTCTCTTTCTTTCTTTCTTTCTTTCTTTCTTTCTTTCTTTCTTTCTTTGTTTTTTTTTGTCTACATTAGCTTTATTATACAAGTCCTACTCACATTATGAAGGGAAATCTGTTTTACTCAGTTTGCTGATTTAAAAATTTATCTCATATAAAAATATCCTTCCAGAAACAACCAGAATAATACTTTAGCACATTCAGTATTTGGGCATCTTACTCAAGTCCTATACAAGTTTATTCATGAAATGAGCCATCACAAATATTGCACAGAGGTATACTATGCTTTCTGTACAGTTCATAAAACTTTTCAGCAAGAGTGATTTGTCTTATTTCAGTAAAGTTTAAAGTAATATTTGATATACAAAGTAAATATGTATGCAAGTGATGCGTAAATATAAGATTATTGTGTTTATCAGTAAGTCTAGAGGGACTATAAAACTACACTGTTATAAATGTAATTGTGAAACACTGATTAATATAAATACTGTCATTCTTTTTTTTGTTTGTTTTTTGTTTTTTGGTACTGGGGATCAAACTCACAACCTTGAGCTTACCAGGCAAGTACTTGAACTGCTGAGCTAAATCCCCAGCCTCCCTACTGTGGTCTTATCAAAAGAATACAACAGTCAGCAAATTTGAGATCATCTTTAGTTGTAAATTAAACACATTGCTTTCAAATTTGCCAGAGAAATTTGTACAAAGTTAGCTGAAAATAAGATAATAAAAAATGGAATTTTTATGAAACATCTTCAAAATAGAGGAAAAAAATCTCAAAATGTAATTTTAATATTTGTTTTGAGATAGCACCTTGCTGTGTAGTTCAGGTTGGCCATGATCTCACTTTATAACCCAGGCTGGCCTTGAACTCATGGAAATTCTTCTGCCTCAGCCTCCCAAGTATTGGGATTACAGGCATGTGCCACCATGCCCAATGATAATTTTAATTTTTAGAAGTACCTTAAAGCACATAGTATAAATAATAACATATTTTTAATAATTTCTCACAGAACCTGCATAATAGATTTTTCTGCACTCTGGATATTTTGATGGTTTCCATATGACACAAATTTGATATTTTGTATAAGTAATAGAAAAATAATACAGTACCTTTAGCATGACTAATGAAGTTTGTTCTTTATTGCCCTTGTGTGGTACAGTTTTAATATTGTTTTATTAGGAACTCTTTTTATACTTTTTTTCATAAGCTGTATTTTAAATTTGGAAAGAGTGATAGAGAAAATTTGTACAAAAACTATTTAGCTCTAGAAATCTAAGATCATCCCTGAATTTTCTTTATATTGTGTTAAATGCTGAGGATAAAATGATAAAATGAAAAGCTTCTGCTGCCCATAATGCTAACTACTTTGTAGAAAATATCATGGATTTATTACTCTATACTCACCGTATTGTATTACCTAGGAATTGAATTTGACTAAATAAAATATTTTCATAACCAGCTAAAATTCAGAACAAAATAAGTGATAAATAATATACTTTAGTATATTAAGGGAAAATACCCATAGGATCTCTAATACAAAAGTCTGAGTTGATTTCCTTAATCAAATTTACAAATCGAGTTTCTAAACTGATTTCAGTTTCACTAATTAGTTCGTAGTCCTTTAACTTTCTTAAATATGTTGATGAACTAGACTAAAGCAAGAGAAACTGATGGAAACCAGAAGCAATACCACAAGTAAGCGAGTCACTGCAAGACTTGTATAGATCTAGAGACTGTGGAAACTTCTAGACTCCCAATTCCCTGATATGTAGAAGTTTAGCTTCTCTAGACTGGATTTCTATTGTTCAAGAAATAACTCTGATGCCTTCTCCAGGTATTACAGTTTCTCTTCAGAAATGCACAGCTAGGGATGTGGCTCGATGCTAGAGCTCTTGCTAAAAAAAAAAAAAAAAAAAAAAAAAAAGATAAAAGCTATGAAGTACAAAGTTAGCAAACATAGAACCAAATTTCTCCATGGACCTCCTTAAATATAAGGACACTTTCTAATGAGCTTATACCTATTTTTAATAATATCCTTTTGCCTAAATAGTTTCTTAAGTAATTAATAAGAACAACAAAGCTACTAAAATATTGACATAATGGTTAATAAAATATGTTACTGCCTAATCTAAATAAGAAATTCATTTGTGGAGGAATATAGTTTAGCTGCAGCCTTTAAAAAAAACTCACTCAAATAATATCTCAAGTAACACAAACTCACGATTTTAAAAAAATAGCACCAGCAACCTCAAATCACTACCGTTTAAGTCTTTGAAATAAAACCTCTATGAAACTGCAAGTTGGAATTAATACTTATATAAAAATTCATTATATGTGTTCAAAATTTGGAAAAGGTGGATGAAGTATGATAAAGAGTTAAATATGTAAATTAAAAACCTTTGGAAAACAATCAACTGAAACCTGAAAGAAGATATTTATGTGTAAAAACTAGGCATGCAGAGGGAAGAAGGAAATGCTGAATTGGAAGATAGACCTGAAGATGCTGTTCCAATGTCAGTTAATTATGTACATCAAAGAACTGAAATCTATAAAAAAAAAACAAGTAAGGGAAAATGGAACAGTGAGTGAAGATTAACATTCATTTAATTGGAGTTTTAAGAAAATTAGTTTAAAAGGAAAACAAGTAAGAGGCAATAATCCAAAAATCATAGCTACACTACCTGCACAATTAATAAGAGATGTTATTAAAAGTTTCAGATAGTCTTATACTTTCAAAATAGAAGTACACAACGCACATGCACACTCTCTCTCACACACACACACACACCATTCACAGATTCATCTTTTTTTGAAACTGAAGTTCTTCAAAGATAAGTATTCAATGGTAAAGACAGTTATTGCTTTAAGAACTAGAGTAAAATAAAAAAATTATACAAATCAAAATATTAAAGTCAATAGATATTTACTGAAAACTTCTACTGTATGAACTTTAGCAAAAATGAAAACTCTCTGAGTATCAAAAATATGAGGAAGACTGATGATCAAAACCATAACAAAGTGAAGAGGATCAAAAATGAAGACTATATATATATATATATATATATATTTATATTTATATATAATGAAATATCAATTTCATGTACTAAAAATATATACCAAGAAAAAATGTCAAAAATAGAAAAAAGATAACATGCATAAATAAACTTTGACTCTAAAAATAATAAAGACAATTGCTATTTTAGTGCAAACAAATATGGAATTTAAAGTCCGTGTTCAAAAGAAGATGACAGACTGGAAGCAAACACAGTTGAAACCAAGAATTTGCATCATTCAGAAATAATGTATGATACTAATTTATTTTATGATTTATGCTAATTTAGCTTGGGAAAATTTCCTGAAAACTACCAAAAAAATAGACTATGGTATATTATTTCCTAGTAGAGAATTAAGTAGAATGAAAACAAAGAAATATTCAATAAGTGCTAAAGAAAACAATGAGAGAAAATTTTAGATAAAAGGAAAAGCAAAAATATACAAAATAACATGATGGCATATTTTTAAGCTAAATAACTGTGTAAGAACTATGTAGGCAATGTAAAATACACAATCAAGCCAGTTTGGATTTTATAGATCTAGATATTTAGCATCTATGCTTAGAAATGTTTAATTGTAAACTGCATGCACCTAAAATTATAGATTAAAGAAAAACAGTAATGCGATAATGTAGTCGGCAATTTTAACACATTTTCTCAAGAATTAAGTCAAGCAGATGTTAAAGCATTACGAATAGAGGGCATAAATATAGAAAAACGAAATAAACAGAGCAGAGATCATGTTTGTTCACAAATTAAAATCAATGACACTTCTATTTGATTTTAATCATTGCATAGGAAAGTGTATAGTTTTAAGCATAAATGAAACATAGGTATTACTCCAACTTACTGAACACTACTACCCATACTTAAGTTTTAAAAAACATTTTTGGTGTCTATACATACATATCTACAAATATATAGAAATATGTATACCTATGATACCCAAAAATTAAGAAGTACACACAACTGACTCCTGTAACTGTATTACTAAATTATGGTTTTTAAAATAGTTTGTAACTCTAACATGGCAAAATGTAACTTCAGAAAGTAGGTTTTTTTTTTTCTTTTAGAGATAATAAACTTTCCCAGATTTCCTCCTTCTGAGCACAGAGTCAGTGCCTGTTCTCTTTAGACCAGATGAAGGGACAGAAGTTCTACAGAAAAGGAATAGAGCTGAACATGGCTGGAAATGATAAAGCAAGCATGAGATGTCTACTGCTTCATTTTATTTCTCCTACCCTCTGGTCATTACTATGAAAGAACCTTGATCACCTGGACACAAGGAGATAATGATTTGAGGCAAATGAGGTTTGTTCATCTCCTCTGAGCTAACTGTAGATTAATATTTTTTCTTTCTATCAAATAAATGGCCGTCTTTGGTTTAGTCAGTGGTGATGAAACAAACTAGAGTGAATGAAGCTAAATGACTGGCTACATTTTCAATAACTGAAAACACAGTGAGGTCATGGAAAACACAGTATGTAACTCAGAAACAATATCCTGAAAATATGACCATTGATGATTGAATTTTATGAATGTCTAGACATATACAGTATTTGTATTAGTTTTTCCATCACTAAGACATAGCATCCAATGACCTTAACTTAAAGCAGGAGAGGTTTATTTTGGTTCACAGTTTTATTTGGCTCAATTCTTGGTAGACAGGATCCAAAACAGACCCAGAGCCGATACAGAGGACAGCAGATGAAATCTACTCATTCATGGTGACCAGGAAGCAGAGAAAGAAAGGAAGATAGAGGGTTTAGTATATTTTTTCCTTCTGATTGGCCCACATCTTAACATGAGAATTTGCTGGCACAATGTTAGATCTAAATCAAACTATTATCACAGAAGGGGCTTAGAGTGTGTCCCAAAGAGATTTACACCTCATCTCACTACAACCATGAAGTAGGCTGTACTAGTGACTTCTGTCAGAGTAAAGTATTTCAAGCTGGTTTCAGTGACAGAGACAGAGAGAGACAGACAGATGCTAGATTTATTAAGCAGAATGAAAACAGTATATACTCAGAAGGGAGTATGTGCTCTAGAGAGGTGATCTGTGGAACAAAAATCTGTGGAACTTGTGGATCTAAAGGGAATGCATCTGAAGAAAATAGAGAACAGTAGAGACCTTAATTTACATGTGAAAGTCAAGATCCCTCTTGCAGGTGAAAGGCTCATTTGATGGGAGAAAGGCATGAGTTCAATGCTTTTTAAAAAACATAATTGAGAAATAAATAGAATGAAAGAGGAAAACTTTGTAACATTGGGTAATTGAATTTCCAGAAGTTACAATGTTATTCTGTGCCAGTGTGTGTATATGTGTGTGTATGTATCACAAAATAATGATGTTCAGCATGGTAAACTGATATAAGCCTATAGTATACCTTGTTCAGTTTTTGTCCTTTCAGTCTGCTCCTCCTTTCTAACCCCCTATTTTGATCCCTTCCCTATCTCTAAGAATTTATCTTCTAGTTTTCCTTCATCACTGCTTTGTTTTATCTATCTATTTATTTGTTTATTTATTTATATTTCATATTTTTATAAAGAGAAGGTACCTGAAATCTAACTTTTTGCTTCTGGCTTGTCTCTCTTAGCATGATGGTCTCAAGTTCTGTCCATTTCCTGCAAATGGCAGGATATTTTTAGTCTGTATTTCTTAATATTATTCCACTGTGAATACACACCACATCTAATCAATCAATAGCCATTCAGCTATGGATAGGCATCTTTTTTCCAGAGTTTATTAGTTATTAAAAATTGGGTTACTGTAAATATTCATACTAAATCACTGCAGTATAATGTCAGTAATTCTTTTGGAAGCTCATTCAGGAGAGGTACAGAAGGATCCAATGAGATATTTATTTTTATTTAATGAAGAATTAATATACTGATTTTCAGTGGTTGTACTTTTTCCTTTGATATAATCTCATTTATTGATCTTGACATTACTTAATGTGCTGTTAAAATTCTATGTAGAATATTTTGCCTGTGTCTATAGCTTTAAATGTTTCAACTGTGTTTTTTTTTCCAGCATGTTCAAAATATATTTTTTATATCTAGGTCTATAAATACATACTTTAAAACTTGTTTTTATCACACGGCCATGGCAGAACCCAGGAGGCAGCACAAAGAAGCAATTTGCCCGCTGCCCTCTTGGTAAGGGCCTTCCTCAGGCGTGAGCCAGGAAGAGATCCAATAGTGTCTCCCGTGAGCCTACAGGTGAGTGGGCTTGGAATCAAACATCTCAAACTTCTCCACCCTGCTCCCCACCCCCCTGCATTGGCAAGTGGGGACAGAGTTCTGAGCATCTTTTGGCAGGGTGACTGTATGTAATATAGCAAATATGGGGCGTCTTTTCTATCTTCTCTTTGAAAGCAAGTGTTGCTTTCACTTTTGTCTCATTATGATTAATTGCTTTACTCTATTCAGTATTCTCTTCCAATTGATTTTATAATGTTCTGTCTTTGGTTTGATTTTGCTATACATAACTGACTAGACAACTATTGTGAAGATAAGGAGATATACTATGGTACCTATTACTGTTACCCCGGTAACCTGCTGTGAAGTTCTGTACCAAATTCACTGCACTGTCTCAATTGGCTTTGTTCTGTCTTGTTCCATTGTATTTCTACAACCTTTAAAATAAGAAAAATAATTTTTAAAAAAAGTAAAAGAAAGAAAAGAAAAAAAATTATTAAATAAAAAACCTTGTTTTAGAATTTATCTACTTGTTCAGTAAATCAAGAAAGTAAATACTATGAATGAATGATAAGCCAGAAAATAAGAGAAGTAAAAAGAGGAAAAAGTGAAAGAAAAATTTTGAAAGGAGGGAGAGGAGAATATGTGAGGGGACAGAGAAAACAAGATAAGGGGAGGAAATAAAAACAAAAGTAAACAATATAGGGACACTAGGTCCAGTTTTAAACAAGCAGAAACACAAAGTTTGAGAACCCAAGAAAGAACCTTTCCATGATGCAGAATGCAACAAAACATTAAAAAATAGGGAAAAAGCAATAATTAAACACTGATGCACAGCTGTGTGTATATAGTCACACTACATATACTCTCTGAAACAGAAAGAAGAAGCAGATTTTAATAATAGTGTTTATTTAAAAGAAAAGAATTGGAAGAGAGGGTAGTTAAGAGACTATACAAGACAGAAAAGAAAAAGATGGACAAAGTGTGTATGTGAAAAGTGAGAGATGATACAAGCACATTGAATCCAATTAATAAACACTATGGTAGCAGGGAGATTGAATCCATTAATGAAGATTAATTCAGCAACCCTATGAAAAACATCTTGTTTACATAAGGTAACATGTAAGACACTGTAGAAGTAAAAACAATAATAGAATTTCATTTGACCTAACTATTCCCCTTCTAGCTCTTTTTAAAAGAGTTAAAAACATACCACAGTGATGCATATATGTGCATGTTTATAGCAGAACAATTTTTGATAATTAAATCATGGAAGTATCCTAACTTGTGTTATTTGTAGTAAAGTAGAAGCACTTAGTGATGATATTATTATGGCTTGCATCAAAATGTTCCTACAAGCATTATGCACTTATGGGTGGGACTTTTTCAGTTTGCTGGGTCTTGATTGTGTGACACTGGGATTAAGGATGTGTGGTTCTAAATTGGTCCACTGATTGGAATTACCATGGTTCTGGGTAGGGCTGAATGAATTTACCGAAGAAAGAGCCCCATCCTGTAGCCTGGATTGAGATAAGAGGGAAAAATGAAAGTAGGCTACTCCTTTCTCCCTCCTCTACCATGGCTGGGTCTCATCTGCCTTGCTGCCTTGCCTTGGATCCAGCAAACTATGGACTGAAACCTCTAAAACCAGAGCTAAACTAAACTTTTCCTTCTTTAACTTAGAATGTCAGGTATTTTGTTCTAGCAATGAAAAAATAACTAAGACATGAAGTAAATCAGACATATAAACTTAAATGATACATGGTTTCATATAATATATACATATATATATATATATATATATGTGTGTGTGTGTGTGTGTATACTGAATAAAGTGTGAAATCAAAGATGAAAAATAGAGAAAAAAAGAAAAAAGTGTTTCTATAATCTAGCATAGACAAAGCATCTAAAAGTGTATTTTGACTTAGTATAATTTTCCTATGTGTTTTTTATGCTTTTGGCTTATTAATTTGATTAATAATCACTATATATGGTAATAAACTCAGTATGAATTCAAGTGAAAAACAAGTGAATGAATCTGATCCTGGAAAGATAAAGGTGGGGAATGAGGTAAAGGGAAAATAGAACTGAGATGTTATATACATGTGCCAGTTCCCTACAATGAATGTAATCATCACATACTGCAAACATACGCTTACAAAATTTTTTAAAATCTGAGAAAAAAGCAAAAAGCTAGCAGTCTTAAACATATACAGACATTCACATACCCCCAGACTCTTACAAAGCAAATTGAAAGAATAAGGTAGATGAAAATCTGGGGGAAATAAGGTCCCCTATTCTTCCTTGAGGTTCTATCTAAACTGATATATAAATTAGTTGGCACTCAGTGTGAACAGAAGCCCACCTAAAGAGGTTGCTGGAGGCTCAGCTTAGCCCTCTGTGGTTGTGAAGAGGAACTTGAGTAGGTTATTAGGTGGCTGAATTTAGTCCCACTTACCAAGTTAAACTTCTGTGTATCTCAGAGTGAGGGGGCCAGGGAATCGAGACTGTCCATCAAATGTTACCTGTGTTTGCAGGTAGCACTGGTGACGGTGACTGCATGATGCTCTTTTCATTTCCAGGGCCTCCAACCACACAAGAGAGGCACTTTGTAGTAGGAGTCACTGAAGCTACTCTTCTGAGGATCTCTATAGGCCTGGGCCAGGCTCAAACCCACCCTAGAGCCTCACACAGCTGACTGCCTGCCACCATGTTCAAATCACTGCTGTTTCTCTGGGTCTGTCATCACCATAATTCTCCCACAAGTCTGAGGAATAAAGTTACTCTACCAACTTATTATTTCACTTATAACATGCCACCATCATATTTTACCTGGTCTTACTTTAATTATCAGGGTCATTGTCCACTTCCTTCCTGAACCACTGTGACTTTTACATCGTGTAGCTGTAGAAAAAAAGTGAGCTTTTCCCAAAGCTACCGTTTCATAAGGGGAAAACTTTAATATTCCATCTTCTACCTTAATTTCTTCTATCCTACCTCAGTATTATTTATAAAAAGTGGTTTTAAACATGAATGTTTAAAATAACATAATTAAATAATTAACAATAATTAAATAATTACAATAATTAAATAATTATTTAATTACAATAATTAAATAATTGTGGGGATGGTTATTATTTTCAGAATTGTAATAATGTGAAAATTATGTATATGCAGTCTTGTATTAAGTGGGAAATTCAGCATGATATTTTATCATTGCCTACACTTCTGCTTACTTTGATCTTTATAGGATGTAGCCATGAAGTGTTTGAGTTTTAGATGTTCCAAATGTACTTCAAAAGAAAAAACAGTTAACTTATTCAGCTTCCTGAAACCTCATATACTTGTGGAGTGAACAAATGGTATTCAATGTTCCATTCACCTGCCTAAACATTAAACAAGCTTTTTCCTGCCTGGAGACCCTGATCTACTTTTTCTTAGAGCATTAAAATGGCAAAGTTATATTGCAAATTATTTCCCCTTTGCTTTGAGATGCAAATATTTTAAAATGACATTATCAGGAAAGATATTACTCCCTACCACCCAGTGGTAGAGGAGAGAAGAAACCTAACTTCATTGTGCACCGATTAGCAAGGATGGGTGGCATCATCACAAGCAAAAGTATCTGTAAGCTCAAAAGTAATTACAATTCTCATACATCCCACCTATCAGTGTGTACCGTAATTCCTCCAGTACTGTCCCCCAGCTCACCTATAGTTGAATCATCCTGCCATTTAGTTCAGGGAATTGAGATCAGTCTATCTTCCCTCTTGCAATAATTTGAATGCAATGTTCTCTTCCTATTTAACTTTACCAGGTGAATTTTTTTTCCTTTGGCAATAGTTACAAACATAACGTACTCTTCACATATTAACTGGTAGAATTTTGTGCTAAAGAATAAATAGAATCTGTGCAGTGCATTATTCTATTGTTTATGTGCATAAATTTATCATTATTAAAGATCCTCACAGTACCAACAGTATTCAACAAAGCTTAACTCTCCCTTTTTTCTTATTTATTTATTTATTGCTATGCCATTAATGATTCTGATCACTCTTAAGCCTTGTTCAAAGTGTTTTGACTTCAGAGATAATAAAATACCATGAACTGTTTGGAAAAACAGCACAAGGAAGAATAAGACAAAAAGTAGGTAAAACATGTCTTATTAATGAAAACTATTGAGGATACTATTTCTTCATGCTTTTCACATGTAACTTCAAGGAAGCAAAGACATGGATTTATCCTTGTGCTATTGTACTACCATCTCTTTTATCAAAGATGATTAAGTATACTAGCATTTTCAGGCTAACACCAGGTTTGAAATGCAATAATAATTATGAATAATCTGCCTAAAATTGTTATAGTGAAGAAGAAATCCAGAAGACTGTAACATTACTTACAGCAAGGAACTTCAATAAGAAATGTAACATTGTTTGCAAAATTTTACTCCCAGTATAATTTTAATTGCTTCTATTCCATTGTTCTCTTTTTAATAAGACTAAGAAATCTACATCTATCCTTCTAACTAACCAACTTATTTTTCTGCTCTTGATAAACATGGCATTTTGTATGAGATGATTAAGCTTGTAAATGATCCAATTATAACTATTGCAATGTAAATAATTGCAAATCAGTAAAATAATGATCTAGAGAAGCAACTGAAAATTTTATAATTTCTTTAAAGACAAAATGTATTATATTATTATCAAAATTTAGGATTTCTTTGCAAATAATTCAATCGTATATAATGAAAAACACATTATGCAGTTCTGTTTGACTATGAAACTCTGTTTACCAAGATTTCCTTAGGGAAAGCAGGGATTATATGTTATGTTTATTGACAGTCGCCTGTGTGGAAAACTACCTTGTTCTTATTTCCCCCACCACTGACTCCCCAAAAAAGAGAAAATGAAAGCATAAATATAAAACATGGTTTAGTTACCGGTTGACATCATAAACCCTTTAATTTAGACATAAATATAAAATTATGTTATGCCCATATTTCAGGTATTTCTACTTTAAAATTTCCAGAGAGAAATTCCAGTAAAACATAACTTATTCTAATTTGATTTCTTCTGTTTATCTCCACTGTCTATATTACAGAGTTAATGTTAACAAAAGTGGTAGAAGAATTATCTGTATATTAGGCAGTAACATTTTTTGTGTAAGAAGAACCTATGATCATTTCTTTTGAATTCAGTTGGACCTAGTTCAGTTTAAATAGCATTGTCTAGGCATGTTTTCTCTAACCTACAATTCTAGGCTAGGTCTCACTGTTATAAGTTTCAGACAATCATATAGAACCCTTGTGATACTTGCTACAGTTGTTTAAGCATATTTGTAATATTTTTCAATTTTCTAACCTTCCAACTAAACCATAAGCTACATAAAAGCATTTACTTTATGTATCATTTTATTTCTATTCCCTAGAACATAGCCTAGCACACTGTGGATAGTTAGAGATATATGGGACAAATTATGAAATAAGTGAAAAAAAGATAAAGAGAAGTCTTTTTAAAAAAGAAAAACCTCTAAATATTGAATATCAAGAATATTTTTCTACATTACAATATTACTGCTTTTGAAACAGATTATTATATTTTTAGTGTACCTCCACAGTCCTTCTAATTAATAAATTGCTCCTGAGTTAGTATTATTATCCACATGATATGCCAAAGATCGTCAACTTTTAAGAAACTCACTGAAGGTTAAGTAGTAAATAATTAAGAAGAGAGATGGCATTTTAACGTTGACTCTTCTATTATTCTCTTCAGCTCTTTTGTTGCAACAAAATGAAAAAAGTAATCACATATTTCACGAGTGTATAATAGAAAGCTTTGTGTTTATAGATGGTCTGGAATTCAACTGATATTAAGGCATAGAGACAGCAGTGTGTCCTGCTGATTACAGCCAAGCTGCTACTTTCATGGAAGGTGGGCAGAGAGTCTGCAGGGACAGCAGGCATTGGACCCATTTGTAACCTTTATTTTGATAGTAATGCTCTAGGTTACCCATGTCTTCTTAAGCAAAAGAGCCTCATAATAGCAAACAGAAGCCCATGGAGCTTTCAGAAGATGTGGGAGAAATATAACTTGAAACCAAATGTTCTCACAAGCCAGAAAACCTGTTCAAGAACAGAGAAACAACATAATTTTATTATAAAATAAGCATTAAACTAACATACAAACCACATCACAACGAATTCACCAAGAGATTATAGAGTAAAAAGAAAAGTCAGTTTTGTATTTCCAAGTAAAAACAACACTTTGAACACATATTCTCAGAGTAAATAATGAATCCTCATGTACAAGCACTTGATAGCACCATTTGTTAGAGTTGTTCTTCTGAATTCACTTGATATTGTGAGTTACAGTGTGTTAACTAATTGGTTTTATCCAGTGGAACAAAAATGTCTTATCTCTATGACAACAGATAATTCTGGAGTGAGATGCCCTTAAAGGCTCAGCTCTTACTGTCTTGAGTTAACTGGGAGACAGAGGAAATATCTTTCTCAATAATGACCTTCCAAGAAGATGAAACCCAAGGTCCTTGAGATGTTCCTAAAACTAAAACTGGAAGAGGGTTTCATTTTAGAAGAAGCTTACATCCATTGCAGAGAGACAGAAAAGAACTTCTAATTACAAGTTTTCTAATGTAAACACTCAGTAAAAAAGAGAAAAGGTAATTCTGTTGCTTTTTGACTTTTGTATTCCCTTAAGGACTAAGCCGACAAATGACATGTTCATGTCTGAATCATTCCAGTGTTCAAAACAAGCTCCACAGTCAATTCCTAAACAGAGGGAAAGGGACATGGACTTCATATTACTAGTGATACCATGACACCACTGACACCATGCTTGTCAAAGTACAAATTTGGGTACAAGGAACTGGATCCAACAAAGTACAGGTGTGTATAAAGAAAAAACACGCCTGAAGTGAGTGATTCAGTAGACCACCAAAAAAACAAAGAATGTTTAGTCTTTCTTTTCAAGAGACAATGGGATCTG
Organism: Hydrochoerus hydrochaeris; assembly: GCA_004027455.1. Classification (NCBI taxonomy): domain Eukaryota; kingdom Metazoa; phylum Chordata; class Mammalia; order Rodentia; family Hydrochaeridae; genus Hydrochoerus; species Hydrochoerus hydrochaeris. Next base: position 47,987 of record PVLA01010760.1, read on the forward strand.
TATTTCATGTAGAGCATCTTTCTAGATCAGTGCTCAGAGACTGAGGAGCAGGCTGCCAAATTTTTCACCACCAATTTTGGTATAATAAGCTCTGAGAGAAGAACCATTGCAACATTTTTAAAGGGCTGAAAGAATCTGAATGAGCATTATGTTATTTGACATGTGTTAAAGGACAAAATTACAATAATTTAAAGATTTTAACTATTTTTATTCAAAATGAGTCAACATTTCATAAAAGCATAAATGCTTCAATGAGACTCTGGTAGAGCAAAATGGTCATTTCAACATGATGTTACTTGTAAAGCAAAGGTGAAAAAGATAAAATAAATCAGAAAAAACTGATTGGTTAATAACAACTTTCTTCATATAAGAGTTAAGGAAAGAAACTTCATTATCATGCCAAATGATACTGGATTGTTTGGGAAATTTGCTTTTATATCTCTAATCCTGCTTCTGTGAAGGTCAGAAAAACTGCTTAGTTTTAGCTCTTTGAGGCAGAACTTTAGCATTTTGATTTTTAGCATACCCTGCAGAGGTCGGGTTAAAGAGCTTAATCTAAAACAATGACCTTCTGTAACTATTATTTAATAGACATGTGAAATTATATGCAACTCAGATTTCAATGTTCATTAAAAGTTTTCTTGGAACACAGATTTTTTTGTCTTCTTTATAGCTAATGCCCACAGAGCCATAAATATGCACTATGTAATCATTTACAGAAAAAATGTCCCATCCTTGGTGAGGACTTTCATATCTGTCACTATACACTTATGCTGCTCTGCCAGCTATGGACTGAAAAGCTCTGCAAACTGTGAACCAAAATAAATTCCTCCTCCTTTTGTTTGCAGATATCAAGCATTGTGTCTCAGTGGTAAGAAAGTAACTAAGATTTTGGTAGGTCTTTGCTGTGAGTCTACCTGACTTTGTGGTTCAGAAGCCTCTAGAACTGAAACTGGTTCATATAAAGACAATGGAAAGGTTAGGAGATGCTGGCTGGAGAAGCCTCCCTAGAATGTTGTAAGTAGAGTTTGATGGGAGATTCTAGTCAGAATTTGGGAGAGCAAAATGCTAACCAAAATGCAGCTGGTAAGTCACAAACTGAGAAAATTTCAGTTGGTAACAAAAGGACAACATAGACAGTTAAACTGAAGACCACGTGTGTTATGCCATGGCAGAAAATTTGTCTGTATTACATTTCTATCCTAAGACATTGATAGATACTGAAATCGAGCATGGCAGACTAATTAATCTGGCAAGAGAAATTTCAAACTAGCCTAATGTTGCTGTGGAATGGCTACTGTTAGAGGCTTCTAGTCAGTTCTATACTAAGAAACAAGAAAATTGGTCCACCTAAATTCTTTAAAAAGTCTTGAGCTGACCAGAAAGGAAGTTCAGTAAAATTGAGTCCTGCAAAGAGATATCCCAAGGAGAGCTGACAAGATTAACATTAAATAGCTTGAGGGCATGTGCAAGACTGTGTTCTCTGCAACCTCAAGGATGCAAGGCTGAAGGAATTGAGTTTGAGAAGAGAGCCTCAGGACACTCTGTTGGAGAAGATTTGCTTATGGAATTGATTGCCCTAGGATTTAGTTTTCTATGCTCAGTCATTCAGTCACTTTGAGGGCTCTGCATCCACCAGCGAAATGCAAAAGGACTTGGCTATTTCTCCAGATGGTGGCAGACCTTGTCATCATCCTCACGGTGCTGATGAATGAGTATGCCAAATACAAGCATTGTGAGGTCAGGAAGACTTCTATCCAGATTTTAGAAGAGGCCAGGCAGTATGACTCTAAGAGGGCAGTGTGTGAAGTTGTGCATGTGAAGCCTAAAATGCAGTGGACATCCAAGAATGTTGGAAAAGCTAGAAATGTGGATCATCTGAGAAAAGCTACAAGGAGTGAGCCAAAATGGTTCAACTACTCACAGTGTAATAGGGGTGGGCCACATAAGACCTTGGAATTCACAGCTAGGCACATATTTACTGGAATGCTAGACATGGGATTCAGGATATAATGTTACTTCTGGACTTCAGTCTCACTTCGGTTCATTCCTATCTATTTCATTTCTTCTTTTTAGAAAGGGATGTTTACCCTGGGAATTTGCATGTTGGCAATGTTTAACTTTCTTTTTAATTTGATAGGGGTTCACAGCTAATAGTTTGCCTTGAATCTCAGAAGATACTGAATATAAACTTCTCAATGCAAAACTGTTAGTTCTTTGGCATCTCTTACATAGGAGCTAAGCGCATTTTTGCACAGAGATTTGCATGTGTTTTGGGGAACCAGGGACAAAATGTTATGGTTGGTATCTAGATATTTTCTCAGAGCTCATGTTTTTATAGTTAGTAATTTGGAGAGGTAATTGTTCAACAAGGGCATGATACTCTTCAGTGAATTGGAACCAGCCAACTATGGATTGAAACATCTACAAACTATGAGCCAAAGTAAAGTAAGAATTGAGATGCTAAGTATTGTGTTCCAGCAATTACAAAGTAACTAAGAAAGGAAGTTAGAATTCTTTTTGCTAAGTATTGTGTTCCAGCAATTACAAAGTAACTAAGAAAGGAAGTTAGAATTCTTTTTACATAGTATATATGATTCAAATTATTCAATGTGAATTACTAGTTTGAATTATTTAATAATTATATTAATTATTACAGTAAAGAAAATTTTAAAAAAGATAAATATCAGCAATAATGACAGATTTGCTATCCACAAAGATATGGCTTCTATTTTAGTTCTGCTAAACAATAAAATTTTGGTTTGTAATCACGAGATTAAAGAGAATTTAACTAAGGTACCTAAGATTTAGTTCCTTGAATCTCTGGTGTTGCAATGACCTAACCTTAGACCAGTAGAATATATTGTTTACTTTTAAATTAAAATAACTGTTGTTTAGATTGTTATATTCCTAATTTATTTTATACATTAAGAATATTTTGTAATCTTTTTTCCATAAAGGTCTCAGCTATCTATGATGAAATAGTAAGGGAATGGCATTGCTGAAATAGTATCAACATCTTTTGCTCATTGTAGTGAAGTTACCATATTGGTGACCAGTGGACCTTGGTACTATAAATACTATTTGATTTCAAGAGACATTCTTAATTGTTAACCTTTAGGTGCACTGTTTTAATCTTGATACATTAACATTCCATCTATTCCTTATAATCTAAAATTAGAAAATTTGTTGATATTTTCCCCTTAAAAGAGCCTTTAAAACCAATTATGGAAAATACTAAGTGCTTTTCATTAAATGAACAAATCATTTGAATCACATGCTCCACTATTATGATAAACATTTTTCTTCATTTTGAAAAGGAAATAATTTAGGATACAGCCTGCATTAATAAAACATTAGATTCCTTGACAAAGTTGATGATATTATTTTCAGGATTGAAATGGTTAAGCAGACAGTATATTTTTATTCTGTATGTTGAAATTTAAAAGAAATATATTTTGCCTTAAGCAAAAATGAAAGTAAGACTTTTCCTGCAGAATAGTTATTGCTAATAATGGTTGAAGATGGGTTGTACTGTTTAACTAGTAGATTCTCCCTTTATGCCATGGGCATAAAGTTCAAGTTAAAGAGTTTATTGTTAAGTAGATTAAGAAGAGAATTAAATTTAGCACTATATTACAGAAAAAATGATTTATAAAGTAAATCACCTATGCAATTAAGATTAATTTAGATTAAATATGACTCAAATATAAGTACCTATATTGTGTTCCTATAGGCCCAATACCATAAAAACGTAATTGTCATTAATTACGCAAAACAAAGTTAGACAAGAAGCAGCTCATTTTTAAATAAGTAAACAAATGATTAGTGAATCTAAAGAGAACATATCCATAGACAACAGACTTTGTATATATATTTGATTAATGCTCATAATCTAATTAAGACATTATTGTTATTTTATTATGATACAGATACTGATGCATACAGATATCAAGTTGCATAAGCATAAAAGAGTCAAGCCAGTATTTAAATTCAGTTTGATTACAGATGCCGTACTCCTGAATGTAATAACTTAGTCTTTCAGTGTACAAGAACTTTAAAAATTAGTGTTACAATGAATATTTTAAGCATGGCATGAATATTTCTTTTTTTTTAATTTTATTTTACAAGGAATACAACAAAAGAGGACAGATCAAAGCAGATCATAACAGAACACTATAAGCAACACAGCACTTCACAACAAGACAATTGAATATTAACAGTAGCTACTTTTATGTCCTTTCTTTGAAATAGTTTAGCATAGCTTCACGCACAATAATACCAAACATAACAAAATAGAATAAAACTATTCAAGAGAATGAAAGTATTACAAGGCATTCTGAACCAAATAACAAAAAATAAACAATGGCTACTATAATATCTCATTTTCCATAAAAATTTTGTTTATGTTATCACACATATTAACATCTAGTAAGACACAATATGATAGAACCAATGGTAACAGAAGAACAAAAGCATTTTAGGAATTCAAAGCAAGATGATATTAAATCAGCAATGGCTGCCATATTGCCTTGTTTTCTTCAAAGAAGCTGTTCATACCATCACACATAATAGAATAAAACAAAACAGAATAAAACCATTCTAACCAATGAATGAAAACATTATAAGACTACAAAGCAATATAATGAGGAACCATGATTATCATAAAATCTTATGTACTCTTACCATTTCTTACACTATGGAGACTATACAATATTTATACATGTGAGTTTGATTTATTTCACTTATGATTATGGTCTCAAGTTGCATCTATTTATTTATAAATATCTCAATGTGATTGTTCTTTATAGCTGAATAGTACTCCATTGTATAAAAGTACCACCATTTTTTTATCCATTTCTCAGTTGATGGGCACTTAGGTTGTTTCCAAGATCTGGCTATTACAAATTGTGCTGCTATGAACATGGGTGTACATATATCACTGTGGTATGATGTTTTCAGTTCTTCTGGGAATATGCATAGGAGTGGAATAGCTGGGTCAAATGGGGCTTCCAATCTCAGCTTTTTGAGGAATCTCCAGACTGACCTCCACAGTGGTTGCACCAGTCTACATTCCCACCAAGAGTGCAAAAGAGTTCCTTTTTCCCCAAAGCCTCTCCAGCATTTGTTGTTGGTAGTTTTCTTGATCCTGGACATTCTTTCTGGAGTGAGATGGAATCTGAATGTGGTTTTAATTTGCATTTCTCTAATGGTTAATGATGATGAACATTTTTTCATGTATTTATTTTCCATTCATATTTCTTCATTTGAGAGCTGAGTGTTCATCTCAGATGCCCATTTTTGGATTGGGTCTTTGAATTTAGGGGGTCTGATTTTTTTTATTTCTTTATAAGTTCCAGACAGAAGTCCTTTGTCTGAGGAACAGTTCACTAAGATTTTTTTCCCAGTTTGTGGGTTTACTTTTCACTATGCTGGAGATTTCTTTCTACATGCAGAAACTCTTTAATAAGATGTGATCCCAGTTATTGATTCTGGGAAGTATTTCCTGTGCAGTTTGGTTCTTGTTTATGAATTCTCTACCTACCCCTATGCCTTCATGATTTTTACATACTTTGTCTTCCAACAGATTTAGTGTTTCTGTTTTAATATTTAGATCTTTGATCCATTTAGATTTTAATTTAGTACATGGTGATAGGCATGGGTCTAGTTTTAGTTTTCGATATATGGATAGCCAGTTTTTCCAGCACCATTCATTAAAGGCATGAATATTTCTTGATAACAACATTAACGCTGTTGGTAGTGCTATTTTTATGTGTGATTTTCTCATTTTTTGCATCAATAACTTATATGTATTTATCAATTATACCTAATAATGTTAGCATGCTAATAACATTATGTTCTAAAACTGTGTAGTAAGAGGAGATTTTCAGAGTGATAAATTGAAGTCTATGTTTTACTATTAAATTATTTAAATGCATTCATTTACACAAGTGCTGATTGTTGCACTACTCATTAGAGACAGAGAAGTAAGCCTAGAAAAGATTGTGGGTTCACAAACTTATGTTCTGATGGCAAAGCAGAAAGTAGCCTAAACAAAAAGGAATAAAGAAAACTACAGATTTTAACAACTTCTTTTCAGAGACAGTTAAAACTTAAGTTCCAGTACACAAGAGGAAGATTCCAGTTTAAATATGGGACAAGTTGGGATGCAGAGACCATCAGAATAAGCACTGTAAGAAGTTCCTGTGGAAACATGCCAGTTAGAACAAAATGTGAAAGGCTCGCTTCTGAGAAAAGTACTTAGGTATATACTAGGAACTGGGAGGCCCCTGTGTCCACAGCATAGTGAAACAAGAAAATGATATAAGAGGATATTACAGAAGTAACAAAAGAGGTCAGGAATGTATATTAACACAGCTCAGTTCCATTCCTTTGTGGAAAATCTGCCCTAGTAGTTTCCTGTCATCCCTCTTCTCTTTATCACACTCATCACGGGAAATTTGTGCCTGCACATGATACACTTTGATTCCTCTTTTCCTGGTCCATTTCCCTTCCTTCAAGCTCTCTTTCTTTCCCTACTTGTAAGTCTTTGTTTGCATTTTATCCTCCTTTTCTCACTTTTTTCTTCTCCCTTCCTTTCCTCCCTCTTCTTCCTTTGCTCCCCTTTCCTTTTGAACAATTTCTTCCTATTTTGAAATGTCTATTATACATTTTGGTTTATATTTATACTTTCAATTTCTCACAATATTTGCACATACATGTCTGATATATTTCATTTAAAAGTATGATTTCAAGGCCCATTTCTAAATGTCTCAAATTTATCCTTCTTTATGACTCCTTTATGACTCCATTGTGCAACAACAATGAAAAAAGCACACATCTTGGATTTAAAACACCACTTACACTCAACTGGTCTCTCTTGGACATTTACATTTACCTTACTAAAAATTTAAGATTTGAAATGTGACTCACAGTGTCCAGGAATTAAGAAGCACTGATTTACATTATTGGAAGCATTCAATTTATGAGCATTTCCAAGTGAGAAGCCTAAAATGCATTAAAGAATAATTTCATAATTTTACATGTTACATGGGCAAAATAACAGGATAAGCAATGCCCTTCATCTTTCCCAATGCTCTCCAAATGAAAAACATCGAGACAATATTCATTCCTATGCATTAATGAGACTATAAGAATCTACAATATATTTAAGAATGAGTGATGTCACTCTTGAAATCCTCTTCTGGTACCTTCCAAAATATGGTAAGACTTACTTTTGAATATATCCCTATAACTTAGAAAAATCACTGCTCCATGTCTTACAATTCACTACTTCAATTTTTATTAGAGTACCTGTAATTTAGATATTTTAATCTCTTCTATATAAATTATGTGTGACACTGCCAATCACTTTACAACACCTCTCATGTATTCCACTCTTCCACTGACATATTTAGAACATTACATTAAAATTTTTTCGAATATGCTCAGTAAGATTGTTACATATAGAAGAAATATTTTTTTTTACCTCAAACTATCAATTTCCATAAAGAACATTTTGACTGTAAATATCTAAAATAAAGCAATCATCTTTCTTCCTTTCTTTCTTCTTTCTTTCTTTCTTTTCTTCTTCTTCTTCTTCTTCACTGAGAATTGAACTCAGGATCGTGCACTTGCCAGGCAAATACTGTGCCACTGAGCTACATCGCCAACCCAAACCAATCATCTCTGAGGTAAAATAGTCGGCTAAAAGACTGACAACCATATTTTACATATATTTTGCTAAACAATTATACTAAAAAAGGAAAGACTACTGATTCTGAATAAATTCTCTGTCTTTAGATATTTTGGGGGATAGAAACAGAGATAGAGAAAGAGATGATAGAGACAGGCTCAGAGAGACAAAGACAGAGACAGACAAGGGCAGAGACAGAGATCCTCAAAAGATAAATGCAAATAAATAGGTCTGGATAAGGAGGACTGATTTTATATTTAGAAACTTTATTATTTTCTCCTGGCCTAGGCATTCAAGCTCATTTAAAATATGCTGCTACAAAACTATAACTATAACCTTGTGTTTGTGATCACTTATACTAATTTTGTTGTAAGAATTTCTACTACATCAAATGGGCAGTAGCTTTATTTATGTAGGAAAATTACCATAAAATTTAATGATACCTCATGAAATAATAATTGTAGTTATTAAACTATAGTATAAAATCACACACAGAATAATTTAAGGCTGCTTGTAACAGCATTTCACTACTGTTGAAAAGGAAATTAGATTTTAAAAACAAAACCAATTTTATAACCTCTTATATTTTAAGTGTACAAATTATTTCACCACACACAGGTTCACATATTCATGCAAAACTGTGTCACCAACTTGTTCTGATATATATATATACATATATATATATATATGTATATATATATTCATAGAAAATGTTTAAAAGAAGCTTAATTGTGGGGATTGATCCTAATGACAGTGAGCATAACAGAGAATCTCTGCCAGTTATGATGTATATTTAATACATGCAAGAGGCAGGATCATACTGTACTTGTTAGGTGTAGTATTCATAACAAAATTCATATATGTATGTATACTTTTTGAATCCATAAAAATCAATAGATAATAGAATATAATAAAAGGAACATGATTTCAAAATTTCAATAGTTTAGGAAAATAAAACTACTGTTCTTATAAGACCTTGCTTATTTTTCAGGTCCAAATGTTTTTTTAAAATATGACATTAGAGTTACTCAGATACCCCAGCTACCATAGCAATCATTTCCACAGGTTATTGCCTGATAACTAGGTGAGGGACCAGGAAAGGTAAATAATTAGCTGCCATTCAGTAGTTTTTCTAAATAACTTATATAACTATTGCTCAAAGCAAGCAAATCACATTTTTGAAAAAAAATAAGAAAATCTAATGATGAGTATGTTCAGAATGACACTATAAAACACATAGTGAGAATATTGACTAGTGGAACCATATATGAAAGAAATATAAGAAAAAAAGTATGATCATCAGTTAACAATAAAGTCTTTAAACTTATTAACCATAATGCTAAAGCAAATTAAACCACTAAAATTCATAAATCGTAGCATAAATAAAATTATTATTATTTTTAGAACTGAAAGGTGAGTGTATAAATAAATAATTATAGAAAACTTACAATGTTATCAAAATTTTCAGTCAACTTCTCAATTTAACTCTATGTTTACTGAAGCCACAACAAAAACCTTACAATATTTCTTAGAAATTTCTCTAAAGAGTATAATGAGTCTAGCCAAGGAAATTTAGGTAAAGAAAAAATGAATAATTGTAAAGAATTGGGTCTAGTGTGGCACCCAAAATGTTTACCTACTAGATCTGATATTTGGAGTGGATATAGGACTAAACAATATTGCCAGAACAATGTTCTAGGCACTTTCTAAGATACCAGTATTTAATTATCTAGTTATTGGGCCATAAACAAATTCTAATGAGTGATGAACAGTGAGCCCACCAGGGTGGGGTTTTGGGATGAACCAGTGCAAGAGAATTAATATTCAATATTTTAATAAGCAGAAAAAGTTATGCCATTAGTTAACTATATTCCAGTTTTGAATGAGATATGGAGGGTAGGTTAAAAATTTATCAGAAAAACTTAATAAGAAGCTTCTGAATTTATAAAAAATACTTTCATGATAAATATGCATTTTACAACCAGATAGAATATGACATAACAACCTTCCTGAATATTTCATTCCAAAAGTAATAATTATATTATAATAAAATGCATTCCAAAGGGATCAAAAAGTTTCTTGTCCATCAGCTCACACCATCAGTTTTAAACTTCTCTGTTATACCCACAGATTGCAGTTTATGCCAATTATTTTTTCTACTCTCCCAATTAGCATATGGCCTGGCAGTCATAGTTTCTTACCTAACATATATTTCTTGCTCTACTAAATATTTCATCCCAATCATTTTTTCTAGTAAGTATTTCAATCCAATTATTTTCTCCTGTTGTCACCATTATGAACTGAATTGTACCCCCAAATTTCATGTGCCGAAGCACCAATCCCCAGTATGATGGGTGGATGTAATGCCTTTTTGAGATAAGGATGTGGCAAGGTCATGACCATGTGTTTCCTGGAATTAAATAGTAGGAATTAAGTGTTCCTCAATCTCCAGCACTGTGAGATATAAATGTCTGCAATTTAAGCCACTCAGCCTTTGGCATTTTGTTAAAGTCAGTTTAGTCAAGTAACACCATGGCCATCTTAATAAAAAAATAGGAAAAGTAACTCCAAAAGTCACTAATAGATTGTTTTGTTTCTTTACGTAAAGGAAAAATTAAAACTTTGTATTACCACAGTTTACAGGTGACTGTGCCCTTGGCATCCTTCCTGCTGCGCTCTTCCTCTTCAGGCAAGCTGATGTATCCAAAAATCTGTTCATATCAAGTCCTACTCCTCACAGAGCTCTCCTCCATGTCTGAACTCACTTGCGCCCTCATCATGGAGAACTTCCCACTGCAAAATGGAAGTGATATTATCTCACCTACCAGATTTGCACTTACAGGTCAGAGTCTGCAAATGGCCTGTCCTGAACGTTGCAGGGAGGAAAACACTGCTTTTCCTTTTCCTGCATATTTATCTAAATCTGTACTTCACTCAATGATGTCTTTAAAAAAATATTTTGGTTATGTATCAAGCAACATAGTAATTGTTAGATAGTAGCACTGTATTCAAACTCAAAATATGTGGAAATGTAAAGAATCACCTTGGTCAAAAAGTTGTTTTTTTTTTTTATTTAAAGAGAAAAAAAAAACAGGAAAAGGTAGAAATATTAAAGAATTTCAAGAAAAGAAGATAAACAGTAAGAAATCACTAATTCATAAATTACATATTGTTCTTTTAGAAATATTCAGGTTAAAGAATTAAAGCACACAAAGTGGAAACTAAAGCAGTGAGAGTGCAAACAGATCTGTTCAACGATCCAACAAGAACCTAGAAATATGGTCATCAATCCCACACACCTAAACATACATGCAGCTATATATTTTATAGCACTTCCTATTTCCTCTTTTTTTTACAATAGCAATTTTCATTTTTAAAATTTTATTTAAAGAGAAGAGAAAAAAGAAACAAAACAGAAAAAAAGGCTAATAACAATACAGAATTCTAAAAGAAAAAAAGAAAAAGGAGAATGAGAAAAAGCCCCACTAAGAAATCAGTAATTTATAAATTACATACTGTCATCCTGGATGTAGTTGTTCAAGTTACAAAGTTAAAGGGTACATAGTAAATATTCAAACAGTCAGACTACAAATAGTTCTGCTCAAAGATCCAACAAAGATTCAACCATTTGGTCACCTATTTTACACACTCAAACATACATGCAGTTATATCCCTTAGAGCACTTACTTTTCCTCTCTTTTTTACAATAGCAATTACACATTTTGGTTTTATTATTCTTGTAGTTATTATTTACTTTTTACACTAGAGACACAATATGATATTTATAAATATGATTCTTATTTATTTCACTAATGAGGATAGTCTCAAGTTATCTCCATTTGCCCATGAAGGCCTAAGATCATCCTTTTTTATAGCTGAGTAACATTCCATTATATAAAAGTGCTACATCTTTTTCATCCACTCTGTAGTTGATGGGCATCTTGGTTGTTTCCAGGATTTAGCTATCACAAATTGAGCTGCTATGAACATGGGTGCACATATATCACTGTGATATGAACTTTTCAGTTCTTTGGGGAAAATACCCAGGAGGGGGATAGCTGGATTGAATAGGGCTTCCAATCCTAGTCTTCTGAGAATTCTCCATATGGATTTCCATCATGGTTGCACCAGTCTACATTCCCACCAACAGTGGAACAGCATTCCTTTTTCCCCGCAGCCTCACCAGCATTTGTTATCAGTTGATTTCTTGAAGGTAGCTATTCTTTCCAGAGTAAGGTGGAATCTCAATGTTGTTTTAATTTGCATTTCTCGAATGACCAGTGATGGTGAACATTTCTTCATGTATTTATTTGCCATTTGTATATCTTTCTCTGAGAACTGTGTGTTCATCTCAGATGCCCATTTTTGGAGAGGGTCTTTGAATTTGGGGGGCTTGATGTTTTTCAATTCTTTATATATTCTGGAC
>PVLA01010761.1:0-60104 GCA_004027455.1 Hydrochoerus hydrochaeris
AATGTTTTGTGCTGATAATTGTAATTTGTGTAGTTCACATGTGTATGTTTTTATGTAATGCTCAATATGGAGTCGAGGGTGGAGACTCCAGGGGGGTTGCTGGAGGCCCTCTAGATAACCCCTTTGTGAGGACTGGTTGTGGGGTTTTGCCTTCTGTGAGTAGTGTGAGAGAGTTTATACAAAAGCTTTAAATGAAAGAACTCATGGAGGAGGATTTACAAAATTCCTGTGAGACAACTGCCCTAAGACACTGGACAGGCAGCCAGAGACGGGCAACTAGGACACATATGTTACGCCACTGGCCACCTAAGACAGGCACAGGACCAATTGCTGTCCTGCAGGCCCATGACGGGTAAGGCCTGGTTGGGTTCATATGAAGAGTCCTTGACCTAAGACAGGTGCTGTCCTCACAGGGCCTGCCATACTCCCATAAGTGATAAGGGAAAAATGTAGGGAGCGGCATGATAGCCTCACACATCTCTTCCTCCTGCAGGCATCCAGGTGCATTGGCTTACATTTCCCAAGCTACTAAGTAACAAGATTGAGATGTTACAAAGGTGAAAAGAGTTAATTGACACCTATTGCTTGGGATTGTCCCTGCCTAGCCCTGAGCCTGGGGTGCTTCCTGTTTGGGGTTGAGGTTAATTGACACCTATTGCTTGGGATTGCCCCTGCCTGGCCCTAAGCCTGGGGCACTTCCTGCTTGGAGTTGAGGTTAATTAAAACCTATTGTTTAGGATTGTCCCTGCCTGGCCCTAAGCCTGGGGCACTTCCTGCTTGGGGCTGGGGGTTGCTGCCAAAGGTTAGCAAATATATACTCCAGCTTCTAAAAAATAAAGGGGGATTCAGATTCACTCACAGACGGGTGTGCAGTGTCTTCTGTCTCTCACTCGCCGACTCCCTGTCCACCTTTGGGAACCCTCTGCCCTGCCGCAGCTGGACTCCGGCAGTAACTGGCTTGTTTTCAGAGAAAGGCTGCAGGAAAAAGCAGCAATGACCTCTCTCTACTCTCCCCAGAGTTGCTTCTTTACATGCAAGTCCCTTCTACATGAACCAGAAGCCCTGCACCCAAATCCAGCGCTTTCTGCACTTGTCTCCTGTATTTTGGCTTAATCCCGGGACGCTACCTGTTACTCTCTTTGAGATCCACAGCCTTTACTTCATCTTGCAACACAAATAAGGCTGAGGCACGTAAATGTAAGCATTTGAGTTTATTTACTATGCAGAGATCCCTGAGGAATATTTATCACTGTTGGCAGAGAAGACACTGCAGATGACAAACTGTCTAACAACTAAGTTTGCCTTAATTACAAAGTGTGTTCAGTCCTTGTAGATGTAAAATGTTCTGGCACATAGCAAATTCAGGTGCAGTGCAGACCCCTCGGAGACAATGGTGCCAAGTACCGGTATGGTTTTCCTCATGGCAGACAGCACCATGATTCCCTGAAGAGTTTCCCTTAAATCCTGTTTGAGTTTGTGTATCTTAACATCATATAAAGTAAAACATGTCTTGAGGGGATTGCTTTCAGTGAGATGAGGGAAAAGGTAAAAATTCCATTGTGATTTATTTCTTAAGAACAGACAAGCTAGTGGTCAAGCTATAAAGTAAAATGTGTGAAATGCTACACTGTAAACATCTTTGGACATTAGATATGTTGATTTAGAAACCAGATTTTATAAAAATGTGTTTATTAGTGAAAGAGTATGCGAGCAAGTGAAACCTGTAAAATGCCAATATAATTAAAGTTTTGTTTTAAACTTGCTCCAAATATCTCCAGTTAACTTATGCTTCAAAATTTTCATATTGCATTACACTATCAAATTTGCTGATTTTCCTTAGTATTCGCATTGGTTTTGGTTCAGAACATTATGCTTAACAGAATACCTCCCCCTAAAGGTTGTCCACACTGACTCAGTGCATGTGACTCAGTGCGTGTGGAAAAATGAACTGTGCAGATCTGATGGTGGTCAGGCCCTGATATCAGGGGTGGGGGTCTGACCCAGATGCATGGACCTCACACAACAGGCTCATCCTGTAGGATGAATGCATGTGGCAGCAGCATCACCGAAGGAGCTGGATTGACCAAAGCAGGGGTTATCAGTGGGGAGAATGGAGGTTGCTGTACTCTTGGCTTGATTGAAAAGAGAGGCAGGGGCCACATGCTAAGAAATGTGGGAACTGCTAGAAGCTTAAGTAATCAAGAAAGCTGAGTTTCCTCTGGAATCTCCAAGAAAGGAATGCAGCCCCCCACTGGACCTTGATTTTAGTCCAGTGATACAAATTTTGACCGTTGACCTCTGGAACTGTAAGACCTTAAATCTGGGTTGTATTCTGTCAGTAAGTTTGTTTTGATTGGTCAGTGCCAAGAGGGATCTTAGAGGATCGTCCTGATATCCATTTGAAGAATTGCCTCTATTAAATTGATCCTTATCTTGTGAGTTTCAACTTCAGACCACATGTTTCTTCTTACATGTGATTGTCCAAAATGATAATTCCAAGGAATTATTCTAAGAATGAAAAACATTAGGTGGTCTAATTGTTAAAAACTAACCTGGTGAAAAGTTCTAATCAACTTGGTGAGTGAATCAGTGTGTCAGTGTTATTCAGTCCCTGGTCCCCAGGTCACTGTCAAGCTTTCCATCATGAGGTGAGCCCGTGCTCCTTCCTGTAGGGTAAGCGATTGCTTGGACAATAGAATATAATAAAACTGAACTCTAGGACAGTGTGTGGGCCGGATTGCAAGTCTGGAAGTTTCTACTTCCTGTATTTTAGCACATGTCTTTAGGAAATCACCTCCCATGCACTGAAGAGCCAATCTAGGGGGAGGGAAGGGGTCAGCAGGTGGTAGTAGGCGGTCAGTTATGGGAGAGTCACTTTGGAACTGAGTCCTTGAAGCCAGTTAGTCAGTTGGGCAATGTCCAAATGGTGCAGCAGAGAGCACAGAGGGGCTGCCTCCATCACGCCCCTCCCAAATTCAGGTTAGGAACAGCAGCAGTGAAGGATGGCAGTTAGGCAGCACCTCAGGCACATTTCAAATAAAGCAGCTGTAAATTAGACAATGTCCTAAACATGTACCTCTGTATCAAGACACACTGAGTCATCAAAGAGTTTCTGCATTGAATGGAAAGTATTTAAATGATTTTGTTATGAAATGACATAAAAATATTAGAAAAATGTCACTAATTCTTTTAATTATTTAAACACAAAAAATTTTAGTGGCATTTAGAAGTGTCCAGAAGCCAGTGTTTGTAAGACGGTGATGAAGTGTATCGTTGCATCTCGCGAAGGAACTTGGAAAGTGCAGCTAGCAAATAAAAATGCACGTCCGTCCCACCTGTCTTGTAGTTCAATCCACACAAAACCAAAAATCTCCATCTGTGTCACTGTAATGAAATGCATCCTGTGACAGTGTGCCTAAGGTTAAACCAAAAAGAGCAATCTGCAAATTCCTTAGTCTATCAGCACATCTGCTGTGCCTCTGTTGTTTGCAAAAAGAAAAGATACATTTATTTATTTATTTAATTTATTTATTTCAGGTCATCCAATGTTAATTCACTTGTTATTTCAGATTGTATATGATAAATTAAAAGTATAAGTAACAAAAAAACGTTGCTGACACCAATGGCTGTCATTTTGGATATAGTACATTCTTATGTCTTGAATTCTATAGTGTATCTTTTCCCTAAAACACCTCCCACATCCCTCTAATATTAATGAATATGTCTTCCTAATTACATAAGCTTGAAATTTCATAAAAAACCTTTCTCATACTTTTATTTTTTACTCAGAAGCAGAAAAACAGAAACCAAAATAAGAACAACTTAATTTATCACATTACTGCATCTTATTTTGGTGTTGGAGATGCAGTCTTTTCCCTGGGTTTTTCTTCTGCTTGTTGCTTTTGAATGGATTCTATGGAGTCTTTCATTCATTGAAATTTGACTGAATTTTAAATTAAAGGAATAACAGTTTCTTCACATTCAGCACTTGTCATCGTTTATAAGGTTTGTGTCATGCCCAGACTGAACCTGCTTTGATAAGGACCGTTGATCCTTACATTATTAAGAGTGACAGTTGCTCTGGTCCTTTCTGTCCAAACACATATTACTTTCAGATTAAAGCAATTTTAATCATTGCTATCACATTGAAACTATAACAAACATTTAGTACAGAGATTATGGAAAATTACCACAATTTTATTCCTTTGTTAAATATCAAATTCTTTGAGGAAAGGAGTATTTCAGACCTGGAATAAATTGAAATATCTCCTGTAAGGTATTTCCAAATATCATACAAGAGAATACTTTTATTCTTATTTCTGGTGTTAGTTAGGAGTTGGCCGAGGGAGAAGATGATTCCCTTGCCTGTGGCTCGGCGGTCTGAGCATCAGCCTTTCTCTTGCCATTGCTCAAAGTAACAGATGCTTGAAGGTAAACAGACTCCAGCCAATTTTTTACCACTTTGGGTCATGCTAATATATGATAACATGCTAACACTCTGCTCTCTACCAGTGTAGAGATAGTGGTCTAAGTAGACTTTACTTACCCCAGATTTGACATTCAAACTCACTCCAGCTGAAGCATCTCTGCCAATGTATCTGAAGTAGGACCACCCTACTAAAGTGTTAGGGTTTAGCAAGCCTTGACATCGGCCTTGATTCCAGAATCAAGAGCAGCACTGTTGACGGCCGTCTTCCAGGATGAGCCTCAATAATCCTTCCTTCCTAGTCCTGCACTCTAACACTACACTCCCCCGGAAGTCAGAGGCAGCTTTGGATAACCTTCCTGGTACATCAGATACGTTGCTCAGTAATTGCCAAAGCCGAGCCATACTAGCAATAGCAGCCTCTACCTTCATCCTCTTGTCTTGGGGGAAGGTTGTCTTGCCACCTCCTCTGAGGATGCTCACCAAGACTTAGGATGTGAGAAGCCGAGACCACAGAAGCTGATGTGGAAGTGATCTCCGGGGAGATGACTCAGTTGAGAGTGGAGAGGGTCAGCCAATGTTAGTCTACAGACATCCCTCAGATAAAGAGAATGGGAGAGAAGAAAAAGACAGCAAGACAGACAGACGGCAAGACAGACAGACAGACAGACAGAAAGAAAGAATTAAATTTTACATGCCCAACAAATCACAAACCCGTATTAAAAATCATAAAAACTTATTTAGACAACAAATTGTCAATTACTCAATTTTATTTAAGAGATTAGCAGGTTGAGAACACTATTCTACATCTCGAGGAAGATTCCACTCCCCAAGGTTGACCTCATGTGTGGCCAAGGTGGAGAGAGAAGATGAGGGAAAAGCTGTCATAGTTAGTGGTCAACAGTCTTAGACGGAAAAGGACAAAGGCACTTGTTACAGAAAATAGAAGCGGACTCTGGATGTGGCCTTTTTATCACAATGAGAGTAGGAGACACTGCCACACTTCTGTATAAAGATCTGATTTCCACATGGGATAAAGGCTGGAAATCCTGGCAGAGCTTTGTAGTTAAAGGCTTGGTTCTTAATTTTGAGGTTACCCATGTTAAACACAAGTACCCTTGCACAAAGTAATTATTTACAACAGTTTCTAATTTCCTCAAGAATTACTTCATCTAGGAATATTGCTTAATTTCAATTAATTCAATAACTAATGTCTTGTAACTCTGACCAATAAAATGTATTTTTAAACACTAAATATAGTCATCCCTAAATATCCTTGGTTCCATATTCACAGATTCAAGGCAAAAGGAATAGAAATATTCAGAAAAAAATATTGTGCCATTACTGAACAAATACAAACTTTATTGACTCATCATTATTTCCTAAATATAAGGTATGAAATTTGTATATATAGCACCTACATCATTTAAAGTTTCATAAGTAGTTAAGAAATGATCTGAAGTATACAGGATCATGTATCCTGCTTGTATATGACAGTATTTTATTTTATAGAAAGGATTGGAACATCTTCAGATTTTGATATTCACATGCATCCTGGGGCCAATCCACTACTGACACCAAGACACAACTGTATTTTTAAAAGTTAAATTTTATTAAGTCTGTTTAAAGTAATTGCAAATCGAGATGTTTTTTGATGTGTACTGCAAGTCTAGAAAAAAAAATCCGTCAAAATTAATTTATTTTAGAAGCTCTGACTTAATTCAGGCAACCTTTTCCAATTCCAGAAGGGGTGGGACAGGAAAAAGTTGGAAGATAAAGATTTTATTTTTGTCATCCTATTTGGAAATGTAGTCATGAGTTATACTACTCCAAAAATAAAGTTCATGAGTCAAATATCACCATAGAGCTTGTCCTCTCCATCTCTCATTTTAAATTGATCTTTGAAGTGCTTCCCCCTTGTTATGGCTTGTGTCTAGATGTCCCCCCAAACCCTCATGTGGTCATAGGTGAGTTTTTCAGAGGCAGCTGGGTCAAGAGTATGTGATGCTGGGTTCAAGGGTGTGTAAATAGGATTTCAATGTACTGATTGGTTTAGCAAGTTCTGGGAGTGGGTAATGGGGGGGCACCCCTGAGTGTGAGTGCTCCCTGCCCTTAGGGTGCATTAGCCTGGATAGAACACAAGACACTAAGAGGGCTGTGGTGCTTCTTTGTGACATACTGCTTGCTGTTTATCCTACCTTGGAGCCATCTGATTATTGACTGAAACCTCTAAAAGTTGTGAGTGCCATGAACCTTTCTTCTTTAACTCTGGGTTAAAGTGGAAAAAATTGTCATAAATAGTAGTCAAAGGTTTTAGATGGAAACAGAGGAAGGGATTTAGTACAGAAAACAGAAGTATAAGTATTTTGTCTTAGCAATGAGGAAAAGTAACAAAGACAGCATTCAACATTTGCTGCAGAACATTTGGGCCCCTCTAGGGAACATGTAACTAAGAAATGTATTCTATGTTTGATCAATAAAATCTATCATCTTACTGTGTCCATTCATGCATCCTTCTCTTTTAACTTGTGACATTTTCACAAATGAACAGCCTGATACTGGTGGCTAATTTTTTTTTTTTACAATCATGGTTTGATTTAAAAAATAGTTTAAAAAATAGAATTTTAATAATCTTCAAAACCAACAAATGCCATGGTTTTAATAAATAGAATGCCCTATATAATTTTCTCGGCAACCAAACTGAACTTAGCTATTACATTATCAAATTAGAAGAGCTGAAAGTACAGTCCAGAAAAGTAAGCTGGCCAAAGTGATGGCCAGAATTATATTCTCTCTGCTTAAAATTAAAGCCATTAGTTGAATGCCTACTTCCCACTCTTCTGCTCCGTATGATGCTTGATATAAACAGAGATTAATCCTTGAGTGTCTGGTAAGAGGGAAGATTGATAAAGTCCACTGTTGGCAGGTCCTGCCTCTTTGGCATCAAACCCTGGGATCTGTTCCCACACTGGGATGTCACGTGTGGAGCAGGGAGGGCCTTTGCTTAGATACTCCAGTGTGTAACTGAAGAGGAAGAGAATAAAATATAAATCAACTTCACTTTTTATTATACTTTAAATTGAAAGATTATATTCTTTTGAACTTGTTCCAAAAATAATATGGAGATTGGATGATTCCACACTCATACTTTGCAGTACACCATATTGGTAGCTGATTGATACATACACTAATTGCATTGCTAAATCTAAAATCTGCATATATCTTATATGAAACTTTTTTTGGTACCAGGAATCCAACTCATGACCTCATGCTTGCCAGGCAGGTGCTGTGCCGCTGAGCTGTATCCCTGGCTTTTCTAGACTTTCTTGGTACACACTTGTCTCCATGTTACTCGGATGGGTTCAGACACTGTGCTTTGGTCTTCTTAGCAATAAATTCCGGTGTGGCTTCCTGCGTAAGTTAAGATTGTTCACAAGCAATGTTTAGGTTATAGTCAAATTTGTTCTTTTAAATTAGTACAAGTTAATGAGAGGATGGATATGTTTGTTAGCAGGACTGTGGTAATCATTTTTGCAATGTACATATATCCCAAAAATGGTGCTGTACACTTTTAATTTATGTAATTTTGTCTTTTATACTCAAAAAAGAGAACAGAGATTAAGTAAGAATATGAGGGGAAAAAGATGATTTATTCTTTCTAACCCAAAGTCATTTTCTTGATATTATTTACTTTTGCTTGGAACATCTCCAATTTTTCCATTGAAAAAATTCAACGTAGTTAATATTTTCAGTAAGAATATTACCAATATTGAAGAGATTGAAGAGAAGCTCAATTCCAATTTGTTAAAGTTTTCACCTGTGAATAATGTGTGAAAATATAAAATGCACCTTCTATGAAAGTTTGTTTTTAATTCTACAAACAATATGTTTTCATACTTCTTAAAACTCTTACCTGTGATTTTGATGTTATCTATTAGTGAAAGGAATGCTAGAATTAGAGATAAGGGAGATGCCTGTTATCTTTAGGTTCTGAAAACAGTTTGATTTTAGAAAATTCTCCCAAATTCTGTGAATTTCAGTTGTCTTCCAAAGAAGCACTTGGGCTAGTTATCTCATCCATCTCTACAGTTTCATGAAACATGCTGGACAATTTTCTAGTTGGATTCATAGTCTCTTAGTTTCTCTTCATTCTAACCTGGTTTTCTAAGAAATATTTATCAAAATTTGAGTTCTGCTTTCGAAAAGGAACAGAAGATCTACTGGTGCATAGTTTTAGAGAAACTGGTGTTCTCTGACTTTACATCGTATTGACACAAATGTCCTTTTAAGACATTTAGCTGGAAAAATGGAGTAGTCAGAAAGTGGCTAGCACAAAAATCAAGGAGATGATTCATGTCTGTGTTGGTTCTCTTCACCTTGCTCTTCTGTTTCAATAGCATCTGTGATTTATTTTTATATAGAGCCATATTGGCTGTTTCTAAGTTGAGTGCATTCAAAACATATAGTACTTTGCCTTTTGGCTAACATTTAAATGAGTGAACATGATTATTGCACGAATTCCTAGCAGTTGTCATTTTATGACACAGAACTGTATGCTATACTTTACCAGAAGGGAAGTGCGTGTGTGTGTGTGTGTGTGTGTGTGCTGTGTTTGTGGATGTCAGCAGCTACGATGTGGTTGGAAAAGAGACACAGTGTCATGTCAGACTGCCTTAGTAATTTTTACACTCCCCTAAGTGATGTAAGCACAAAAACTCTAGTAGGCAAACTCGTAAAATGATAAGGGAATGAGCTATTCTTTGGTGCTATCTTTGGTTTTGAATCTAATGCGAGATCTCATTTAATCTTTGCAACTCTAAAACCAATTACCCAGGAGAAATAAAGCCAGGCCATCCAGTGTAGGGAGCTGTTCTGAGGTCACAGGTTCTAGAGGCAGCAAATCTCTGAATGTAAGTCTGAAAAAGTAGCGACTTTCCCAATGATCCCGGGAGCAGCCAACTGGTTTGGGTTCAGTGAGTTATAGAAAGTCCTGTCCATATTTCTGTTCAGTGACTGCATCATTTAGATATTTAAAAGTTAATATAAATATATACTGAGAATAATTTCCATTGAAACTATTAGCTAAAATCACTGATTTGTATTTCCCTAACCCTTTAACATTCATGCATTGTATTTATATCATATAAGTTGTCAATTATTGATCTTAAAATTTGGTAACATTCCTTTTTGTGATAGGGGTTATAGAAGAGAAGAAAAAATGATAAGAAATATGGGCCTCACCTTTAAAAACTTATGAGACAAGGATAATTTTAGTAAGCTTTAATAAATACAGTAAAAAACACAGTGTTGACAGTGGCTAGGAAAGAAAGATTTAGCTATTCTCATATAATTATTCTATGTCTCCACCTCTCTCATCAGGCTGTAAGGCCCCCAAGAATACAGTCTATGAATATTATTTTTGCCTCAGTGGTTGGTATATTGTAATCTAGTACATGGCATCTAAGACATGTATTAGATGCTTACTCGACATGTAAATGACTAATTAAATAGTCCTTGAGGTGGTTTATGTGTATAATTTCCTAGAGGAACATTTATACTACTCTAATGGATGTAGTGATATGGATTTGCACTTGAAGTTTCCTACACTGATACTAACTACCAAAGTCTGGTGATTAAACATTTTTCAGCTCATATTTTCATACTCTCCTTTTTAGCATTTTGCAGTCATTACTTACCTGCTGTGATGGTGAATTTTATGTGTCCCCTTCCTGGGCTGTGGTATCCATGGACTCAGGAACTGGCCAATCACGAATCTAGATGTTACTTGTAAAGGTAAACTTTAGAAATGATTCATGTTGAAGTCAGTGAATTTAAACAAAAGTAAAGTGTCTCATCCAATGAGCCAAAGGTCTTCAGTGACAAAAACTGAGGCCCCCAAGGGCCAAGCCTTTCGGCCTCTGGGCCTTCACATCTCAGCTTAGCGCACTGTCCAGTGTTCATGTCTCTAGAGCCAGTTTGTTCTGCAGATTCAGATTTGCTGGCTCTGGACCTTAAGTCAACTCCCTTAAATTATCTATCTATCTATCTATCTATCTATCTATCTATCTATCTATCGCTATCAATTATTATCTACATCTGCTTATAGATATACTATTAGTTCTATATTTTCTCTGGGGAAACCTTTTATATTTACTATCTATCTCTCCATCATCTATCTGTCTATCTATCTATCTATCTATCTATCTATCTATCTATCTATATCTAGCTAGATCTTTTACAGATATACCATGATTTCTGTATTCTCTTTGGGGAACCCTGATATATTTGCTGTTTTTTTTCCTTTTCTATGTCTTGTTCAGTACTGAATGCAGGGGTTGAATGTAGAGCCTCCTACCTAGCTAAATCCACAGCTCTTTTATTGTCTTATCTATTACTTTAAAATTTTTATTTATTCATTTTCTTTTCTTTTGAGAAAGAATCTCAGGACTGCTGAGATGCCCAGGTTGGAATCCCTCTCAACCCTCTTGTTTCAGTCTGCAGTATGGGGTCACAGGTGAGCACCACTGTGCCAGGCTTATGTCTGTTTCTGAGCTGTTTTTGATCAGTTTTCTGCCCAGGCCTTTCTTTACCATTTGTCTGAGACAGAGATAGTAACTCTTTGTGGTACTGTCCATTTCTCCCTTGAAAACTCAAGAAGTGAGAAAAGGAAAAAAATAAAATAAAACAAAAAAAAACCTTCTTCTTTGTTATTGGCCCAAAGTATAACAGGTTTTGTGGGATGGACTATTTTCCCTAAAATATTGTATTAATAGTAAATAGGGCAGAATTTGTAGACCTGCTCTAACTCTCATTAGTTATTTAGCCCTAAGTAAAATAAGCATGTTTAGATATTTTTAGACAAGGTTTTCACAATCATTAAGGTCAATGCATGGGAGAAAAAGTCCTTAGAATAAGGTTAAAAAGCAATGATCAATATTTTTATTAGCTGTTTTACCCAGTCAGGAGTAAAATACCAGTGAAAGATTTCCTTTTGCTTTATTAACACTGCTGCAGGTAACCTCCCTAAAAATCGATGGAAACTTAACAGTGCCAGGTCATTTGACATTGATATTTTTCCAATGTGCTGATTAGAAGTAAAGTGAAATTGATGACAACTTCAAGATTGTATCCTGGAGCAGCTAAAAAGATAAAAAGTACAAACACACACAAAGAAGCCTCTGCTCTGCGGGAGAAGAGAATCGTTTCCACGCCACCAAGCCCATGTGCATAGGTAATTAACAAACACCCTTCCCAAACTAGGATGTGGGCAGATGTTAGCTGAGGACTTGTTGTCCTGATGAATTTTATTTCAGATCTGTATTTTAAAGCCTTCTTTTTCAGCAGGTGTCTCTGGGAGCCAGCAGCATTTTGATGGTGCGGGAGGAGCAGCCTTCACGGAACCCCTCTTTCTGTTTCCACACTCATCACCAGGGGCCTCCTCTCCGTGGGCTCTCAGGGCCAGGCACTCACACAAAACGAGGTTGGCATTTGCCCTTGGCTCAGCCACCTCGACAGGCACCGGTCCTCACTGCCTCTACAGGGATCCCAGATCCTGCATGGGCCTGCACCAGTGAGATTCGTCTCCTTTCTGTGGTGTTTCAGCTCCTGCCTTCGAGGGCCTGCACATGATGAAACAGAGCAAGAACAAAGACATTTTTCACAGACACTCAAGGCATCTACCCCAGGACTAGACTGGATTCTACAGTGTCTGCCGCTAGTCACAGCCACTGTTTCCTAGAATTTAAAATATGTTCCTGAACTTCAAGTTTAGGAGTTGTGACTTTTTAAAAGGAATTGCTTCTCTCTCCTTTACTTAAAGTTCCAGCACCTTCCACAGTACCTGTAATGTTACTTCTTCCTAAGAGAATACAGGGGCTAAGACATTTGCCTTTGTTACTGGCTAGTGTGCGCTCTTTCTGGAAAACGATGGATGTGGTGTCAAGGAGGATGTCTTCTTGGAAAATTCTGAGAAAGTTTGCTGTTCTTGGTAACAATCGCGAGCCAGACAAAATGAAGCCCCTTTAATATCTCTCTTTTTGCTTCTAACATGGGATGATGTCCAAAGGGAGCATAATAATTAGAACTGTGACCGAACTGGTGACACCGTGCAGAGAGACATGGCCAACCCTCTTGTATGCAGAAGATATTGCCAGTACTCTGTGGATGGATATGAGGTATCTGGGTCATTTATAATATTGTTCATTGCACCAATTTTGAAACTTCCTACACACAATTTTCTTATTCAGTGGTGTTATATTTTTAGATTCACTTCAGTTGAACATCATGTTACGTGTAGCTGATGTTTCCCCCCAATAATTATGAGATCTAGTTCCCTCTTTGTTTCCTGGAAAGCTTTGAGATATGGGCTGGCTGACTGATATCTAAGCAGTAGCCTTGCTAGACTGAGTTGTGTTGAAAAAAATGAAAAACTGAAGTCCAAGAAAAAAAATAAATGCCTAGGTGGCAAATGTCTTTTTTAAATTATGGGAATCTCAAAGTGCTAAGCAAAGAGGAAACAGGGTCCTATACAAAGTCTAAGATACTAAGAATAAAACATAAATCAATAAGTCTCAGAGAACCTCCTGAAAGATGAATGCTCTAAACCCAGAGAAGATGTGTGAGGATCTTAGGGAACTCAAGGTCATCCTCCCCATTTGGAGTAAACTTGACATAAAAGCACAAATTAAGAGGGGTTTGTGGGCTCCTATTTCTAAAATTCCAACAGCCTTTCAATTTCTCTTTGCCAAAGTCTCATTCTAAGCACTTAGCACTCTTGTTAGGAAAGGGCTCAGAGCATCTTAAACAACAAATACATGACTTTGTAGTTTATTTTTTAAGATCACTGGGCAAATCTGCATTTTTATTCAGCAAATGACAAGCCAGGAAAACACACAAGACATTTCCACATTCTGCGTGCTAAGGCCTGGATATTTGTGTCTCTCTCCAAGTTACGTGGAAAACTGTTTTCCAGTGTGATGCCCTCAGGAGGTGATTAGATCGTGAGGGCAGAGGAGGTCACGAATAGAATTATTCCCTTCATGGAAAAGCGCAGAGGGAGGCTGTTTGTTCCTCTGTAAGAGGACAGACAGAATGTGCTGTCCAGAGAGCATGGACTTCCTACAGATGGTGAATCTGTGTGAATATTGATCTTGTAGCTTCAGTCCCCAGAATTGCGAGCAAGGGATTTTCACGTTTCAAATTACTAACTCTAGTTTTTCACCCAGGTGGGCTGAGGTGCTGTGCTTTACTGGCTCAAATCTAAAAGCCTTTCCTGAGGAATGTTCTGTAAACTTTCCCTTCAATCTGTCATCTGTTAGGAATCACAGTGTCCTAGATTATGGGCATTGTTATGGAATCCACCTAGACATGAGGTAAAGGACATCTTTCCTTGAACTAGTTTATCTCTTTAAAGGTGATCTTTCACATTCAGATTTATTGTTTGTTTCTCTAACACAGTGTGAAATAAACATCCATCATTTATCTCCAAAGTGTAGTCATCAATAAGATTTGCTGGCCTTTCCAAGAAGAGTATATGACTGTTCTCCCAGAAATGAATTATTGTTTAGCTCTACACCATTCCTCCAGACCTTGTGGAATATCTGCATGCACATATTAACTGCTGTGTTGGTGAGGGTGAGTAGTTCAAGCAACAGAAAGCAGCTGCAGCTAATAGAAGCACAACATTTACTCTAAGGTTATCAGGTGGCTCCCAGAATGTTAGGTGAGGGACCCAGAACCAATCCAGAGATTCGTGTGGCAAGGTGACAGTGATCCAAATTACGGTGCTGCATCAGCCTCACATAGAATTCAATTCTTTACCTCTCTATGCATAAACAGCAGAGATCCAGCAAGACTGGACTATATACCTGGCTTGGGATGGGTCACTAGTTTTGCTGTTGTAACCTGTCATAAATGGAGCTCAGGAATCCAATCTCAGCAGATAGGGTCTGCTGACACTTTGGAAGGACACTGATCATCTGCTTTATTTAGGATTTTCTAACCTTGGGGGGCATTCTTTTTCATTCTCTTATAATTTTCTTAATTCTTTATGAAGTGTATTAAGTTCAATAATTTTTAAAACATTAAATTGAGGGACTGAGCATATAGCTCATTGTTAGGGCACTTGGTTAACAAACTTGCATCCCTGGGCTGGATCCCCAGCGATGAAAACCAGTAAACACGTGTGTTCAAAGTGACAGGAGTCTCTGGGGAGAATTAATGGCAATGTGTGCTTTACTAAAATCATTTTTAAAAATGTAAATGGTCACTGTGTTTGCTTATTCAATGCATGATTTATGTTGCAAGAAGGATGTTGCTTGTCTATATTTCATTTGTCTCATAGATATTTACTGAATAATTTTCATAGAGGTTTTTTTTTCAATATTGGTGATCAAACTCACGACTTTGCGCTTGTCAGGCAGATGCTTATGCCACTGAGCTAAATCCCCGAGTTTTCATAGAGAATCGGTTGTTCTACAACAGAAATATTCAAAATTCATTGGTAATTTATAGACTTGTAACATATAGCTTTTGGTATTTTGGCAAGACACGTAAATGCAACTTATTTCACTTTACAAGTGCCTTGATAAAGTTCCATGAATACAAAAATTTTGTAAATCAAATTTTCAGTAAACTTAAGAAATGTGACATAAGCCAGACATGGCGGTGCATGCCCACTGTCTTAGGCAGGATGATTACAATTTTGAGCTAAGTCTGGGCAATTTAACAACTGAGTAAGACTCCATACTAAAATAAAAAATAACTAAATAAAAAGTGCTGGGGATGTAGCTTGGTTGCAAGGCTCAGGATTTCATTAGTGAATTTATCTGTAAAGTATAGTTAATCATCTTTCTTCCGGACATTTTATAGTGATATTCATGAAGAAAATATTTAAATAAAAAAATCAGATAGCTCAATCTGTGTAAATGTAATCATGCTGAGCTTCATGTAATGAGGCTATGAAGGTATAATTTTTTGAACTCTAAGCAGGTGCAGAATAGAACATTTTGCACAGATTATAACATCAAACACAACTGTATTTACAGGTATCAACTGTATCTCCGTCATCAGTAAGAACAAAATTACTCTGAGATGGTTGAATGTATTTATTAAAATCACACGAGTACACAACAGCACCATCACCAGTCAGCTTTCTCCATGTCCAAAGCCTCATGCTGCCCCACACTGAGACCCTGGTCAAGGTCTTAGTCATTGTGCATCTGCTTTACATTGAAGCTGTCTTGACAGAGAACACAGTGTCATTCATGAGCTTTTGCACCACTGGTGTGTGGTTGGGATGTCACTGAATGAGACAGAAATAAGTGGCACATTGGAAAAGGAGATACTCTCCTCATAAGCTTCTACTTTTCCATGCTAGATAATCACAGATTTTTAAAATTTCCAAATAAATGTAAGAGTCAGTTTCAAAAGAATCACTGTGCATCTCTAAAACTGCCTCTGCATTTTGCGGTAGGCATTTTCAACCTCACTTGAACAGCGTCTTTGGCTTCAGAGATGCCTGCTGAGAAGAGATCCTTGCTCATAACTGCTAGCTTTCCTCAGACAGCGCCATTCTTCCCGAGTTTCCTTTCCTAGGCAAATGTGTGCTTGGTTGGAAAGATAGGGTTTTCATTCCTTTTCTTTTGTTTTTATGCCCTTCAATTCTACCCCAATATACAAACATTTTGCTGATGCATTCTTGTAGTTAGAATTTCAACATTTGCTTTTGAAGCCCGACCTACAAGAGACATTTAATTCTACCAAGAAGCAGACATCCTAATTAAGGAACATTGATGCAGATTTTGTATTTTAATAACATGTTTGATCTAGCTTAGAATTTATGATTTTTTTTTCTGAGATTCACGCTTACATTCCCATTAAACAACTTGAGAGAGTATTCCGTGCTTATTCATATTGCCTTGAGGTAGTTCTGCCCGGAAAGATGAATAGACAACTCTCACATCGAAACGCTGCCTGATTCAATTAGGAATGGGGCTTGTGTTTTCCCTGCCAAGGGTGATGACAGTAGCTTAAAGTGCAAGTGATATGTACACATGTCTATGTAGCTGTTTTTGCTTGGAACTAAATGTCTCTGTTTTAATTCCCAAGAAATGTACTATTCAAATTTGTTTCCCAGTGTATATATAATGTGTGCATGTTCAGGCAGACCTATGCATACACGCTCACAGTGTATTATGGTTAGCTTCTTTTGTTTTGTTTTACTTTTAATCTTGAAATGCCACAGATTATAAAAGGCAGAATTGATTTTTTAATACTCCTTACTTTGAAAGCCAAGCATGGGGATGCACCCCCGTAATTCCAGCACTCAGGGGGCTGATGCAGGAGGATCTTTGCATGTTCAAGACCAGCCTGTGCTGCAAAGTGAGCCCAGAGTCAGCCTGAACTGCATAGTAAGACCCTATCTCAAAAAGACAAAAACAAAACAAAATATTCAGTACTTTCAAAGGGAATTTTATATTATCACATTGAAAATGTGATCGAGTTATAAAAAACATCAAAATGGGGAAAATTATTATCTGTAGGTCAAAAAAAATCCATTATGCGTTCAACTCCCCAATTGTATAGCAAGGTCTTTGAAGGCAGAAATCAATGATTTAATTTCTAACACTATTTTCAAAAAGGACAAATTGCTAGTCCAAAATACATGTCCTGATGTTGTTTTAGAAAACAAGTGGTCTTGTTTTGGTCTCGGTGCCTTTCGCTGTGCTCTTTCCTGCAGTGATGATCCACGGTGAGTGAGGGTCTGATGACTGAGCATCCCTGGCTGAGTGTACGCAGAGAGGGCCACAAAGTGGGCCCAAGTCCCTCTTGCCTTTGCTCATCTGTGGCTGACAGAGTCTAAAGTTGGTTTAATCTGACATTCCCAGTGACCTCTGCATCCTGGGCTGTCACTGTGATCGAGCCAAAGGCAGGTCCTGAGGTGCAGGACTTCACTCTGACTGCATAGTTCAGGGACATCTGCAGCAGGAGGGACAGCTGACCTCGGGGTGTCTGGGTATTGGCTGGGTCCATCGTCCTCCCCTCTGTCCCCAGCCCATGTGACAAAGCTTTCTGTGGAGCGACCAACTTGAGGTGGCAGAAGAAAGCTTTAGAACTATGCAGAATTAATGGGCATATTTGAGTTAAGGATGCACATTGGCTCTTGAACATGGCTAAGCACTTTTCTCTGACTAATCTAGAGAAAGATGCATTCAGTGCATGGATTTATGTTGGGGGCTTTGAAAGGGTTCCAAGGCTTACACACTTGAGAACATGAGGAGGTTTTTCATTTCCACCCTCGACTTTGAATCAGTGTGGTCCATTTTTCACTTGCTATTTTGCTCAATGCTCACAACAACCATATAAGACACATAAAGAATTACCATTGTCATATTTTTATAGATGATGATGCTTTGAATTCGAGCAACATATACATGAAAGTTCCTTTGATTAACATCTACATTAACTTCACATTACATTGGCTTGATCAACTTCGAGGGTACTTTAATGTAGGTGCTTCTCTGATTCAGAGCATCTGGCTGGTGATAAATGTACCTTTCTATCCCCTACTTCCCCCAAATGGTAAATCTGATTATCTTCGTGTACAAACTTAAGCTATGGAAAATGTTAAGGGAACAAAAACAAATAGTTTGCAACTTTGTAAGTACTTTAAACATGGTAGATCTTTGCTCATAAATATTCTGTGCTATAACCATTGTTTCCATAGTTTAATTGAAATGTTTTCTTGGTGTTAAAAAAGAGTACCTTTGAACTCAAGTTCATCCATCCCTAAGTTCTAGTCTTTCAACCACAGTATTTTGTGCCACACGAGAATCATCGTTTTCCTTTGTCAGGAAGGTGCAGAGGAGATCTTAAAGTTGAGGGTCAGTCTGCAGCTTTCCTCACTGCGCATTTTGGAAGAGGTCCTCACAAGCCTTCAAACTCTTACCCTGAATGGCCACACGGGGGCATCCTTAGAACTGTGAGGAAAGATGCGGTGAGATTAACACTTGATGGCCGGAAATCCGGAAGATTTCCCCTTGAGCAGAGAGTCTCAAAATGTGCCCCTGACACTAGCAAGGTTAGAGTCCCACGGAACTTATTTAAAATGCAGATCATTGAGTTGTTGATCAGATATAGTGAATCAAATTTTTGGTGGTAGAGACCAATAATCCATTTTAATAAGCCCTCCAGCTGATTACGATACACAGCAAATTGATTTTAATCACACTGTTGATTTTCTTATGCTAAATACATGTCTTCTTAAATCCAAGAATATTAGCTTTTTCTTTAATTTCCCTAGTGTTTTGGAGTCATAACCTCAGAGTAGATTATCGTTTTCAAACTCTTTCATGACTGTTAGTGGGTCACAAACATAAACTCATTGTACTTCAGGGAAAAACTTCAAATGATCTCAGAACACATTACATCTGGTAAAAAAGAAGATTCCCTTCTGCGTGTCTTTCTTTGATGGACAATAACCTTAAGCATGTGTCTCACTGTGGGGCATGTTTATAAAATGATGTGCTTTGAAAGCTACTGTTAAGATTCACTCTCACGAGCACAGAGCCTCACTGTGGAGTTGCCTGAGTGGAAGGGGTGAGAAGAATGGTCATTTGGGGAATGCTGAGTCCCAGGAAGAAACAGTGTCCTAGAATTGCTTGGGAAAACGAAAAGAAGCAGAGCAAGGCAAACGTACAGAAAAACAAAGTATCCTGAGGGTTCCGTAATTGAGAGAAAAATCCTGTCACTAATAGGAGATCATCAATTATTTGACAGTAAAGGAAATATTATGCCCAAACTATAATCATTTGGGTCAACTAAATTCACTTCCAATGAAAAAAATCTGCCTACTTTACCATCTTTTAATTGGGAGTGTATATCCTGCATCTGGACTTCAGATATTCCTATTTAAAAAAAAATATAACTTAGTAACAAGATGAATCTTGTTTTGTATCTCTCTACTGTATCTGGCTTGGGGGAATCTACCAGGAGGGAAACACCACAGTGGGGGAAAAGTTCTCCCTTTTCTCTGGGCAGGAGAAGATTATTCAAGTGTTATTTCCCTGGACCAGCAGAGATCCAGCCCTGAAGGCTGCTATTTCCCTCGCTCAGTGTTTGCAGGATGAGCGGTGGCAGGGAAAACCCTTTGGGCACCTTACCCATAATTGCTGTTTCTACAAAAGGTGTATTGAGGACACTTGAAGATAATTTATCAGTGAATGTAAGTAATTCATGATTTGGTTAAAGAAGGTATATACAAAGCACTTAAAACCACTCTGGAAACATTCTAAGCCCTCAAAACACGTATCCTGTTATCACTTGAATCCACAGTTACTGCAATAAAATTGAACTATGTCTGTAAACTGGATTATTATCCAGTAATTCATTACTTTACTGGACACAGAAGGAGTTAAGGAAAGAGCTATAAGGACCTGATTCTTGTCTATCTTTCTATTAACCAGAATCCTGGAGGAGCTGAGGAAAATCAAGATAAATAAGCATAAGCAAGACATTGTTATTAAAACCAATGGCACAGTGTGTGGTCAAAGGCAGGGAAGGAATGATTTGATCATACCAAACCTGACTGGTAGAGGAAGTGGAAAAGGAAGAAATTCACCAGCAGAAGACAGCTGGCATAAGCACCTGTGTATCCATGTACACAAATGCAAAACTCCACACACGCAGTTGCGAAGTTATCTTGTGGACTACAACAAAGAAATGTTCTGTCAACGGGAAAGAGAGATTCCTTAAAGCAATGTGCTGTTTGAAGTTTAGGTTAACAGTAATGGATACATTTATGAGCCAGTCTGATTTATTTATTTATTTTTATGCCAGGTTTTGAATTCAGGACCTTGTGCTTCCCAGGTGAGCTCTGTCCTGCTGAGCTATAACTTCCCGGCCCTGGTAATCTGGTTTAAAACAAAAGACGATTTTTAAAAATGGAAGACAAAAGTTAATTTATACCACAATGTTTGACTTAGAAAAACATAGCATCAAATGAGCTGATAAAACAGAAACCCATAGGCAATTCCAGGATCAGTACTCTGAGAGGCGATTAACACAAGTGGAGGTCCACAGCTGGCTTCGTGCTCAGATAACACAGCAACATGAAACCAGAGAAAGTGGCGTGAGAATCCATGAAACAGGCTTAGCAAGAGAACGTGAGCCGTCCAACTCTCTACGGGAGCCAGGAGAAGACTGACGCTGGATCAAGTTACCAGCAGCAAAATATCCTTCTGGAGAATGGTTTGTCCACTTTTACCTTGTTGCTATTTTGAGTGGGAGAATTCTAATTTTGGAGGCTTCCCCGTGTATTGTAGGATGCTAGCAAGAGCCTTGTCCTGTGCCTGCTGGAGGTTTATAGCAGGGTCCCGACGCCCACTGTGGAAACTAAAAATGCCTTGAGATCATCAGGTTTCCCAATGGGTGGAAGAAGGAGAGGTTAGATGGTTTCTCACTGAGAACCACTGAGCTCTGCTCAGTGTAAGACTTTGCAGGAGACTCTGCTTTTGAAACCACATATGTGCGAACATGTGCACACATACACACTCACACTCAGATTGGTTAAATTTTCTGTAGCATTAACTTAAGCTATCTTTGGTGAAGCTCTGTGTATAGCAGTGATACTGAGTCTTCTTCAGAAGGATCAGTATGGTTAGTTTAGTTACGTTTCCAAGTGTGTTCAGACAGTCCCTGAGTCTAGGAAAAAAATGTATCTTACTCTAGATGTCGTGTTTTCACAAAAAGAAAAGTACACATACATATGTCTTTGTATACATACATATGTACGCATCTGTACATAATGCATGTGTGAATATATTTCCATTGGAGTTAGAGATAGAAGGTTTTGGTAAAAGAAGTAATTATTGCAGAAGCCATATTTTCAGCAGTTAATCACATTTCACTATCTGGAGATTTTGCACCATCAAGTGGATCATGAAATACGTGGCAGTGTAGTAGCTGAAGTTATGAAAGGCAAGTTGACAGAATCTTTGAAGTAGCAGTAACATAATATTAGTACACTTAAAAACGAATCCTCTGTCACTCTTCAAGGGGGAAGTAATGATTTTCCACAGCATGTCCCTGACTGGATTCACCTGGGCTCTGTGGGCATCTGTCCTGGCTTGAATTCCAGTCAAGCAAGACACTGCTATTAAATTATGACCACTGGACAGTGTGTGGAAAAGACGGGGAGGGAATCGTCTGACCACAGTGAGCCCTATGGGTCAGGGAAGCCCAGACAGTGAGAGGAGCCAGATTCTTCTGCAGAAAATGGCTTACGTCTTTCACTAGATCCCACAAGGAGTTTTGAGTTCTCTCTTTGCTGCTTCTATTTTGTAAACTCTCAGTTCACTTTCTTCAATCCCACGTCTCTGTGTTGTCCACGTGCAGGTCCTGGGATGGAGCTGTGTGATTTTAAATTTCTTCTAAGTTAATGATGGTTTAGTGACACCGCGTTTGTGCCTGGTAACCTTTGGTAGAATCTAGAATCCACCTGATTGAATGTTTCCCAGAGTTCAGCAATTCTTATGGTACCTTCACTTTTCACTTTGCAAATCACCACCATGAGCATTATTTACCTAGTATTTTATTTAGTGTTTGAAAGCTTATTTTGGTTAGACCCAAGCACTCACATTCCTGAAGTCACTATTGTGGTATTAGCGTTTCTTCTGAGAGATACTGAAATAAACTACTGTTTCTAAATGGGACAATTTCCTCCGCACACCCTTGTCTGATTTCTGGCACTCTGACTGCATTGCTGGTGCCCCTACAGCCATCGTCACTCATGTCACAGAGTCCAAAGACATACTCGCTGCACTCTCAGCCCCCAAATCTGTCCCTATATGGCTTGAGAACAATGAGCTGTGGTCCCTGTCTGTGGTCCTTCTGTGACTGCTGCTGGAGGCCTCACCTCCACCACTCTGCTCTGTGCTCCAAGGGACCTGAACTCACCATGGTTCAGTCGGGTTCATATAGTGAATGCAAAGATGGTTCAATACATCCAAATCAATAAAGGCAATAACCCTTGGATGTGTTGGAGGACCTCACATGATCATCTCCATAAAAGCAAACAATCAAAAAGGTTCAAAGTCACCCTGTGATAAAGGTTTTCATTTGCAAACTATGAAAAGGATGTTCCTTAACAGAATAAAGAAGATGAATGTAAATAAATGTCTCCTATTATAGGTTGTAAATGTTGGGTCTTTTGTTCCAATGACAAGAAAATGAACAAGACAATTCCAAACAAAACAAAACAAAATGAAACATCCTTCATAAATCTAACCTGCAGAATAAACAAATATTAACTCCTTTATATACCAGTAATGACCTTGTTGACAGAAAGAAACAAAAATCAACTAAATCATAATAACCAGAAAAGAAATATCTAGGATTTAGCCAAGAACACGAAACTCAAAGTAAGAAAAATAGGAATTCATCAAATGCAAAAGTTTCTGCATAGTGAAGGAAACAAGCAAGCCAGTAAGATACAGATTTCAGAAGAGAAGAAAATATTGCAGACTGTCCATCTGACAAGGGATTCATATCCACCATGTATAAGGAAATCAACTCAACTGTCAAAATATTCTATTTGATTTTAAGATGAGCAATGCATCTGAACACATTTCCCAACAGATAAAATACAAACGGTCAACAAGTATACAAAAAACACACTCATCATCACTGACCGTCAGGGAAATGCAAATAGCATGGTGACTCCAGATTTCACCTCAGTGCTGTTTTAAAGGCTCTGACCCAAAAGAGAAAATGTAGTGCATGCTGGCACAGTGAGGAGAGAGAGAAACCCTCATGCACTCTTAGTGGGAATGTAACTTAGTGAAGCCAGAGAGGGTAAGAGTAGGAAGACTCTTAAGAGACTAAAATGCAAGGTCACACGATGTAGCAGCGCCACCACTGGCTGCAAATCTAAAACTGTATCCAGAAGTCCTTCTGCCCCCTATTATCCAGGATTATTTACTGATGGATGCATAGAATTATCCAAGGTGTCCACAAACAGGTGAATAGATTTTTACAAAGCAGTGCATATCCATACAGGAATTCTATGTAATGAGTTCTGTGGGTCGAGTATCATGGCTGGAACCAGAGGGCATTATATTAAGTGAAATAAGTCAAGTAGGAAAAGGCAGCTACTGCACATGCCCACTCACTGATGGAAACGAAATGAACTTGATCTCACAGAAGTGCAGCAGGACATCTGTTGAGACAGAGAAGGAACCGAAGGCCTGACGGAAGACAGAGAGAGGCTGAATAATGTGTTGCCAAAGACAGGAGTCAGTGATAATGTCCTGCGGCATGGTAAGAAGTTGTAGAGCTATGGTGGAGAAACTTACGTGCCATAGTAGATCGGTAGTTTGTGTCATTGAAAGTTCTAAGAGATCTGCCATCCCTGGTCTAGAGTCATTCATGATATGTTTGTAACAAATAGAGAAGAGTTTGAAAGTGCCAGACACACAGAATGGATAATATTTAAGGAGGTAAAGATGCTAATTGCCCTGACTTGATATCACAGAATACATACCTACTTTGGTTTGTCATACTGTAGAGTACATGCAAGTACAAACATTGTAATTTAATATAAAGCATAAATATTTTATTGAAATCATGAAAAAATGTATTTTGCTGGCAGTGGTATGAAAATAAACTGTTTCTGTTTCTTCTGTGAAGATTTTCTTGGAGTTTGGGAAAGAAGAATGCAGAAAGAACGTTTCCATACACAGAAGTAATTCAAGGCTTCTAATAGCTATAATATGTATTTCTTCAACTCAAACCTCATGCTGTCTCTCCACTTGCCGTGAAATCCACAGCCGCTTTGACTGCCGTGTGGGTGTGTTTACATGTACAGGCACAGACACTAATGTGTGCTGGGTCAATTTGTGAATAAGAGAGACACACTCGCTGGACTCCAAACCGCTTAACATTCTCACTCTGATTTCCAAGCTCTTGGGGAAACTTACCCTAGCCTGGCAGCCTCTTCTCAGACATTTAAGGGACAGAGCTCACTGGAATCTGGATAGTGAACTGCAGTTGAAATCTGCCTTGTTAGATCAAGAATACTCTTTTAAACTGACTTCATTCAACGAAAATATGCATTTTTTGTCCTTTTACTTCTACTTTCTTCTTTATAGTTAATCTCAGTCTCTATGGACTCAGCAGTCATTTTGAAATCATTCAAGTAATTTTTTTTTTGTCTTTTTGAGACAGGATCTCACTGTTTAGTTCAGGCTGGCCATGAGCTCACTGTGTATGGTTGGAGTCAAACTCACAACGATCCTCCTTGCCTTCGCCTCCCAAGTGCTGGGATTACAGGTGTGCACCACCATGCTGCTGTAACATAAAATCCTTGCAAGAGTCTGCACAAACCTTCTTTACTTTTGCTTGGTTCCTCATGGCATCATTGGGCACAACAAGTGGGTTTCCTGGTCTCCACCTGGCAATCACTGTAACTCTGCACTAAAGATCATTTTTACTTTATAGAGATAGAGTGTCTCAAGTATTCAAAAAGGAAGTATTGAAAATTGACCAACACAACTACTTTTCCCACAAAACTTAGATGTGTGGCTGACATATAGTATGCAGTCAGGTTTTTTTTTTTTCTATTTAGTAAGTAAAACAGTCTTGAAGTCCAAATCTTCCTGGTATTAAATATCTATGCTTTTTACAATTTCTATGTGTTCCTTACATCTATGTTTATGAGTCACTCTCAACACTTCATCCTTGACATTTAAAATGCAGGCGCTGATGCCTCACATAAATATACCAGATGTGTAATTCCTTGTGAGAAAATTACTGATGCATCTCTTAGTAAGAATTCTGGGTGGTTCATGTGCACTCAGAAATGTGACAAAAGTAGAGCACACAGAAATTATTGTAAGGACTGGGGATTTAGCTCAGTGGCACAAATATCTGCCTGGCAAGTACAAGATCATGAGTTCTATCCTGGGTACAAAATAAATTATTGCAAATTATGGAACATTTAGGGCTGTATCAATTGTAGTTCTCTGGAAGTGAATAATACATTAAATAATTTATTTTCTCTATGCTCGTGATGCAACTCAAAGATGAATAGGAGTTAGAGATAAAGATTAGATTCTGTTTCTCCAGAGTATTTTCTATTCTTTCTTCCATGGTTAAGGATTTTCACCACAGCTTCAATAATATTTAAATCAGAGCAGGAATCAGAAGATTTCTCTGTTAAGGAAAAGGTGGAAAATATTTTCGGATTTGAGCTACACAGTGTCACTCCATATTTGCCCTGATTTTCTTGCTTTACAGCATTTAATGCACTGAATCAGTGTCATCAGCAGCAGCAGCATCAACATCATCAGCATCATTCCTATCTCATGGGCTTTAAAGCAACAAAAGTGGATCCAGCCAGGCCCTGGGAGGGACTTACCCTCTGTGCAGCAGTGACCGGTCCTATCAGAGGTCCCCAAGCCCTGCCTTTTGTTTTAAGGATGTGGTGTATGTGAATAATGCTTCCTGATCTCTCACTTCGCATTCAGGGTCCAGGCTGACTCTGGGACATCTTCAAACAGTGGTTTCATTGGACGATGCCTCAAATATGCCCTGGGGATTAAGTTGCGTGTGTTTTTCTCTTCACTTTGATAACTTGCTGTATAGCTGGCTTGTAATTCTCAGAAATGGTCTAAAAAGTCAAGTATTCTTGTCAGTCATCCACTGTGAGGCCGGGATGCAGCCAAATGTGCACTCACTCCGAATCTCATCCTTATTCACACCTCTCTACCACTGTTAGGGCTCACCCTCCTGAGAACCTGGGGTGCAATATGCCAAAGGCGTGGCCTCAGTGCTTCTCCTGTTGACCTACTTGTGTTACTCGACAGAGTTCTAGTATCACTGTCACCTTTTCAGTGTCATAAGCATAGATTTGTGCGTGGGGATTCTGGAGGTATTTTTGCAAGGGTGTGTGGAGAGGGACACAGACAGAGAGAGACAAAAAGAGAGACAGAAACAGAGAGACAGAGACAGAGAAACATCAAAGCTGTTTATCTTGGAAACATAGAAAAAGAGTTGGTCGGCCCTTAGGAACCCTATGGTGAAGTTTCCCTCCTCATGACAAACACATTCCCAGTTTCTGGAAGCTTCTAATGGCCCTCAGTTGACTTTTCTTTAGAACCTTTTATCCACCTACTGGAGCACTTTTTAACACTAGGAATTTACACTGACCTCTTTTCTCCAAATGACCCAGAGCCAATAACTGATCAACCACTGGAGGAATACAAAGAGATCAGCCATGCCTCCAAAAGTGGGGACATTCTTCTGGTGAGTTCTGGTTATTTTTACCTATGAATTAAGCCAAAGTTAAGCAGCCCTGAAGAAGTATGTTTCCTCAACTCTCTTTCCTTTCTTATTCTTGAAATGGTTTCAGCTTTGAATTTTTTATGTTTTCTCCTTGGAAAATTCTTCTTCATCAATAAATAAATTTCAAAAGAAATTTTATGCTTTCCTTTCTTTATAGGAAATCTAACAGGAGTATAGGTGTTGTGCATGGACCTAGGAATCACTCTGGGTAGGACTCAATCATTCCATCATCAGCTGCAGCAAGGGTGTCCTTTAGGTGGTAAATGGAATCTGGATAGACCTGGAACCCATAGCAGTGTATTTGCTAACATAGTTGCTCTAAAGTGCTTATATTAGCCACAGGTTAAAAGAGTTGCTTAGCAAGAAGCCACCGTCTATGGAATTGGAAGAATGACCAATGCTACATTCCATGAAATTTGGTGATGGTGGCTGGAGGTCATGGACTTACTGAGGAATACATGAAAACCACAACTAAAAATTAAAGGTTCCTTTCTATCCTGTAAGGACACACCTGCTGCTTTGGATTCAAAGTGTGTAGAGCTAAAAGCCAGGTCAGCAACCAAATAAAAGAATGTCAAGAGGTTAAAAAAAAGAATGGAGACTTAGAGGAGGCAAATCTAAACTACCAAAATCAGAAAACTAATAGAGAAAGCTGGCACCTTACAGCATGGGATAGAGAATGGTAATCTCTGAAATCAAACACTTTGTAAATGCTCGCAAATTTAGGTACAGTTCATGCAATGGGGACAAGATCACAATGGCATCTAGGAATCTTCAGGTACAGACATTTTCGAAGATCAGTAATTATTAAATTTGAAAAAATTATGGTCTTCAGAGAAAGATAGGCAGACAACATTCTTTCAAGAGAACATCACAATTTCTTACACTGGGGAGACATTACAATGTTTACACATGCAAATCTTAATTCACGTATGAGTGTGGTCTCTGGTTGCATGCATTTACCTATAAATAGTTTGTGCTTCTCTTTCTCTGTAGCTAAGTAGTACTCCATTGTATAAAAATGCCACAGCTTTTTAATCTATTCCTTGGTTGATGTAAGAAGCTGAAAGAGTAAATAGGTTCCAAGAGGTAACATAGATATTGTGAAAGAGACAGAAACTGCTCCAAAGGAAAGAACAACTGAGATGGAGGGAAGGAGGAAAGAAGGAAGCTAATTGTACAATTCATTCTATTAGTTGATT
The DNA here is from genome assembly GCA_004027455.1 of Hydrochoerus hydrochaeris. Taxonomy (NCBI): domain Eukaryota; kingdom Metazoa; phylum Chordata; class Mammalia; order Rodentia; family Hydrochaeridae; genus Hydrochoerus; species Hydrochoerus hydrochaeris. The sequence goes on from PVLA01010761.1 coordinate 27,970, forward strand.
GAAAGGAATGGTTAGTGCTTGTATAGTGTGATCAGTTTTGCATGACTATATTTGGCAATCCAAACAACCATTTTAAAGACCAAAAATGCAATATAATAACCATTGTTAATTTCCTATCACCTAGTTTTGAAATTCTGTATCTTTTTTATTCTATTTAAAATCTAAAAATTGAAAAAAATTGAAAAAGAATGTTACAGCTGCCATGTGAGACTGTGGTGACAGAGATGAAGCGATTTTTCTAGAACTTTAATCTTCATTTTTCATGTTAATATTTTGCGGTGTCGATGGAGCAAGGCTGGGTCTAATGCTTTTTCTGCCTCTCTAAATCTTACCCTACAATCTTATTCTCCTTTTTTTCCCATTATAACTGAAATATGAATATATTGAACAGATTAAGTGTTTCAAATCAAAAGAACATGATTTAATATATTCCTGGGGCCCTTGTGTTTAGAACACTGGGGCTCTCACTCAGTCTTTAAGATGTGGTTTTGATTTTATAAAACAGTCATAGAGCTAGCAGTAGCTCATGCATTTCTTGCCTGTTATAATAATTCATGTTTGAAGGGCAAGATAATCTATTAACTTGAATGGTTTTGCACTTATAAAGGAGAAGGAAAAACAGGAGGAAGAGAGAGAGAAGGAAAAAGAGGAGAAGAAGGAGGAGAAAGACAAGGAAGAGAAGAAAGAGGAGGAGGAAGAAGAAAAAGAAGAGAAGGAGAAGAAGTTAGGAGGAGAAGGAGGAGGAAAAAAGAGACAAGGCAAGACAATGGAAGGGGACATGGAAATATAACCGGAGAAAAGGGATTCAGTTCTTTGCCTCAGCAATAAGCAGCTTTGGGGAAATTCAGCAGTGGTCGCTGATTATCTCATCTGAGAAATGATAAACACTTGTGCTCCAGAACATACTCTTAATAGTGTTGTGAGTTTTATAGATACTATAGTTCTGGTTTATTTTGTTTTGTTAAGATTACTAAAGTTTGTGCAATAATCTTTAACCTTTATATTAGAGGTTTATTATATAGTATAATGAACCCATATTACAATAATTGTCATTCCATGCAGAAATAGGTGTGTGAGAGAGTTATAAATTACTTGCACATATACTGTAAGTTAACATGTGTTCGTGTGATGAGTTTCCTTTTATTCTTGTAAATGTAGTAGGGCAGATTAAAGATCAGTTCAAGGCAAAGAGAAAAAAAGCTCCTTTGTGACCCTTTAATAATTACTCTTGTTTTCATATATGAACTTATGTTAAGTATGCACAGTTTGTAAGACAGAATAATAATTTGCTATATATATATATATCTCCACACCATTGGGGCCACTGTGAACACTTTTTCCCACATGGAAAAAAGAACCTTGAGGTTGTTATTACGGTGGCTGATAATACAGCCACGAATTTAAAAATATTTGCCTCACTCTGGAATACCTCTAGGTGACAAATCCAGTCACACAAGTTCTTAACACCTGGGACCCATTTCCACATGGAATTACCAACATGGACAGGAGAACCAGGAAAGATGCAGTAGAGCAGAGATGCCCAGTGTGGGAAGGACACAGCCTATGGCTTTTGGTTTCGAACACTGAAGAAGGAGCTACGAAGTAAGGGCTATGAATCGCTCATAGAAACCAAGGACAACCCCCCAGGTAGTGGCTAGCAAAAAATAATGTGGACCTTAGTCCTGCAACCAGGTAAAACTGGATTCATCTAACAATCTGACCAGGCTGGCAGTTGATTGGTCCCAGAGGTTCCAGTAATGTGACAGTGCAATTCCGATTGTTTCACCTGTGGAGTAATAATAATTCTGTATTGTTTTAAAAGGTTTAAATTGTGCTATTGTTTTACAACAACGATGAAAAGCTGAGACCCTACAATATAAAATTTACATTGCTGTAGCCATGATGTAAAAGCCCTTCTGCTTTGAAAAGTAATAACACTGCCCACCCTGTGTCTATGGGGCTTGACAGTTACGAATATCTATGTTTTAGGTTGCTCTGCTGATATTTAACAATTTGCTATTCCCTTACCAGCTTAAGGTGGTGTTTCCTATTTATGCATATGTCTACATATCTCTTTATAGTACTTGTAACTCAAATAAACTTATGAAAAAGTTTGATCACACATGAACTCATACACATATACAAAAATATTATAAGACCAGTAGCGATATGCATTTATATGGGTCAGGCAGAGTATTTTATCAGATTTTGATGAAGGAATTATTAAAACAGTGACTTCAAAAGTCATTTGATGTTACAAGTATCGAAAGTATAAACAATTATCTGCTTACTTATGATTGTAATTTGAGAGAGTGCCTCATTGTCAGCATATTAAAAATAAAAGCTCTAAAGTGCTTGTGTAAACTTTGCTCTTACTTCATTTCCTAGTTGAGCATCAAATTTAGTGAATTTGTTGAAACAGAATTCAAGCCGTCTCTCATTTCATATGTCATGTAAAAACCTACATCGTGAGAGAACTACTCAAGGAATTCTGAGTGTGAGCTTTAATTCCAGCTCTTGTGTAGGTGAATATTGGCACTGGATTCTTCTTGCCCCCTTGTGAATGTCTTGAGAATATTAAGGTGAGAGGAAGACAGAACCCATCTGTTGACCCCATCAATGTTTCACAGAGTACAGGATAACCTGTTGCATCACATGTGAACACTTCTATCCGTTTCTAGAACACAAAGGTTCGAGAGTGGAAAGGGAGCCTGGAAGAGAGCATTATTTAGAAAGCTCCTTCCTGCTGCATAGTAGAGATGGTCAGGAGAAGCTGTTCTCCTCGCAATGAGGTGACTTTCCTGAGTCCACATAATTAGACTTGGAATCTATTTCTTTCTGTAAGACTCACAAGGAAATGATCACTGAAACAGGAGTGAGAAGTTTAAAATGAGAACTACCTGGGTCTTCCTCAAGCCCAAGAGTCCTAAAAGGCAAAAGTTTTGGTGACAGCTCCTAGAAGGTAAAGCCATAATATTAGGATTTCCTGCTTTGCCAGTGTTGACAAAATGCAAAAATAAGTTATGTAAATTTCTACTCAGAGAAGATCAACTATTAAACCTCAGGAGTACTGTTTGAAAAATTTTAGTAGCAAGAAACATTCAGGGGGTAATCATGAATAATTAAACAAAGTATATTCAATGATGAAGATCTAAAGCTTAAGGAACATTCTAGAAGAATATTTTAGAAGAGCTTTTAGGCTGAAAACATTTTGCAATATTTTCCATTGTCTTGAGAATCTTATGCCTTCCTCAAACATTCAAGCATCTTCATTATAGGATCAAATCAAAATGTAACCACATTCTTAATTTTTATTTTTCTGAAATAACCACATACGATTTCCATCCTATCATTTGATTTGCTGTGGTTTAGAATGCAAAATCATTTGCATATAGCTACTGGTCATATGTATTGGCTTCCAAATGGTGAATTATCTACTCATTCTATTGTCCTTGCAGAGTATCTGATCAAAATATCTAATTCATCAAGAGTATGAAGGCTGACTACAAATAACCAAATTTTACTCATACATGCTGTGTTAGAGCCAGTGGATATAACTTATTTTATGTACAAAGAGACAGTTTTCATAGAGAGATGGTTGATTGGACTAAGCGAGCTTATGCTTATCCATCTTCAAACTGGAGACAGGGGAGCCCACAGTGGGTCCCATCTATGGACACCTGAGAAGAGAAACCGCAAGGCAGAAGACTACTATCTCTTCTCAAACAGTTGTGAAGGAGGAAAGAGTGAGTCCTTCTTCTTCCTCTTTTCATTTTGATAATATCCTCAGCAGACTGAATGCCATCAGCTCACACTGGGAAAACCATCTACTTTACTGTGGCCATGGATTCAAATGCTGGTCTAATCCAGAAAAGCCCTCATGAATACCCATAGAAATCATAGGTAATCTGATGGCCCCTGGAGAAGTCACATTGACACAGAAATGCAAACGTCACAGCTGCACACACTAGGACATGTGTCAAGACCCCTGATGACTTTTTAGATGAGTGAGCTCATGACTTGCAGGTATTCTTCATGCACATTTATCCAAACTCACTCTGCTGCGGGTCTTGGTTACTTTAGTTGTTTAACCATTAGATTGTAAACTCTTGGAAAGAAAAGAAAGAGTTTTTTGGGGGGCTGCTACAGATCATGCACATTTTAACACATAGAAGAGAATGGGTGTGTGATAAATAGATACTGAGTAAAGGCGTACATTAGTAAATTAATTCATGGCATAATGAATACTCTGAAAACAAAGAAGTCTCTTGTAAAATGGAGCATAATTGTGCTGCCTGACTCATATGTTTCTAAGTGAAAGGCTTTTAAGGATTTACTGAATTCATGGATATAAAATTTGGTACAAGTGCAAGCACAGTATAAATATTATTTTAGCAATTACTATTAGAATTATTGATATAGTACATTAAAGAGTACATGTTCAGGTCATAAATCTTAAAACCATACACAAAGACTCAAGTATTAATTCATGAATTGGAAATACAGAAATATGAAAACATCTGCTTTCTAATTTTGTAGCACCAATGTCCGTGTCTTGCTAAATACCAAAGTATTTTCAATTGCTGCATAGATATGGGACACTATGACAGAACTGTTATCACCACTCAGTATGGTTTTGTACAATTCTTAAAGTCAGGGAATTTTTATCAAGAGATGATTCTCTGCCCATAATATGAATTTCTTCCTGTACACTGGGTCCATGTGATTTAATGGTGATTTCCTGTATATATGTCTGTCAAATTAAGGCCACTTCAAGTAAACTGTCAGCTCTGTGGGGCAAAACAGCTGTGTGATATGTACTACTTTGTCCCTGGCACTTGACACTGCAGATTCTTATACCCAATTGCATGTACATAGAATCTGCACTCAAATATGCTGATGTAGGACATTCAGTCAAATCATTTGTTACATGATACAAATATCAGTTAATCATTAAGATTCATAAGTGTGTTTCATCTAGATATTTAAAATTCCAGAAAGAAAAAGATGGTCACAGTAAAAATTCTCACCACCTCTTGAACATGTGATGTTGCCCATATATTTCTAATCTCTCTTTTATTTCTGTTCTTCTTAAATTGCTATTTCAAGCATGTCTGAATTTGAGGCTCCCATCATTTCCATGTTAAAGTTAGATTTAGTAAAAGTCATGAGTTCAGAGCTTCATTGGAAGCTGAAAACAACTTTATCAACCAGGCTTTTAAATATTGGCATCGCTGTATGTTTATGGTAAAATGAAGCATAAAAAGCTGATTTGGACTGCTGAACACAAATTTATCAAAGTAGAGGTTTTGATTATCATTTAGCTAAATCAGTTCTGAGGCCATGAAGAAACTAAATTCATTCACTCACTGAGTAGTAGGAGACAGGGGGTAGTCAGATGTGTAACTCCACTTTCCCAACATTTCTGTCGTGGTATAAACACAGCTTAGGCCGAAAGACAATACACATGAGGATGAGTTGAGAAATGCTGTGGAAATTCTTTAGCCATCTGATTTCTTAAATGTTTCTTCGAAAGCAGAATATAATTTTGTAGTGGACCACACATGGATTTCTCTTTTATCTTTTGCCTATGATTACTCAAAATACAACTGAGGCATGATTATTATCTTTCTTTATTTAAGCATCATGATTTTGGGGACCACATGAGCAGGAGACGGCTCGTCTTCCCTTCTTGCAGAGATTTGTTGTAGAGCAGAATATCTGGTTGGTTAATGCTTCCTCTTGTGTTTTCATGCCGAATGGTCATAAATATTCATTGTCTGCTATTGTTTAAAATTAGGGAACTGTTTTGAGATGATACACTGTAAATTATGCTCTGACTGGCCACCCAAGGGTGAGTTCTAAAGATAGATTTAGAAAAACAGGTGTCCTTCCATGTCAGTGCAGTGGTCTCTAACAAGACAGTTAAACTGAACCTTGTTACAGCTAACTGAGAAAGTAGAGTTTATGGATGCATAGCTGAAATTTGATTAAATGTTCTAGATTGTCTTCCAACAGAATTTGGATTCTCTGAAGAGAGCTAGTGAGATATGATAAATAAATACCACTCTAGTTTCTTGAAATAATGGTACACATTTTAAAAAGACTATTAGAAATGATTGTACAGCATTTTTTTTTGTCTTTTTGATACAGGATCTCACTATGCAGTTCATCTTGTAGCCCAGGCTAGTCTCGAATGAACTTGCAAGAATCCTCCTGCCTCAGCCTCCCGAGTGCTGGAATTACAGAAGTGCACTACCACCTGGCTTGCAAGTATTTTTAATGGAATACAAAAGATTGCTGATATTTGGCTGTATTAGCTCTTTGTTTTCCGGTTCTTTGTTGCCGACTGTGCATAAGTGTGTTGTGTATAATCATCTAAGATTAGGATCTTTAGCAGTAAATTATCAAAATGGAGACAAATTAAATTTCAATTTACAAACAGTTCTGGATTGGGAGCTCTAATTTGATAAGAAATAAAATGTTATAATACTTTCATGATTGTCTCTCTTTGCAGTTTCTCTCTAGTGTTAGTGTATTGTTTTCTGTTCTCCTTATGTTCATACCTACATGTATATAACTTAAATGTAGCGTCACACTTATAAGAAAAAAATGTTACTCATCACATCTCAATGCAAAATGTATTTATGATATTTTCACAAAATATCTACCTTGAAATACACAAATTAAAACAACACCTGAATCCAAGAGAGTGCTTGATAAAACACACACACACACTCACACACTCATGCACACACACACTCACACACTTACACACAGTCACACTCACATACACACGCACTAATTCCTGCCACTTTTGTCTTGTTTCCCATTTTTGGTAGGACCATCTCTTCACAATTTTCCCATATTCTATCTGTTGAAACTCAACACAGTCACGAGTACTTTCAAATAAGACTGGGAAATGGAATATAGCTGTGTCCTGAGAATAAGGAAGCAAGGGTTGATTTTTGCTGGAAATGGAAAAAGCATGATAAACCTCAGAATATTTCAAAGTAACAAAGTACATTTCAGAGAAAAGGAGTCTATTCTTTCTCATCTATCTCAATATGGCTTCAGTTTCCCTGAGTGAAAGCATGTGAGTACATGTATAAAAACAAAGAAGGGTCGCAAAAGCTATATACGTGACTTAAACGCAATAATTTAAAATATCACTGATCTCTCGGTGGTACAGCATGTAGTGGGGAAGCCTGTAAATAGCCCATGGTGCCCTTGCAGTGTGGCCGAGGGAGGAGGGGAAATAGGTTCCCTGCAACCGTGGTAGGAATCAGATGAAATGCACCTGGGTTGGACGTTCATTTTACCCCAAATACAATATTTGACCACTGAGTTAGGAAAGGAAATTGTCACTTGAAATTTAACCTAGAAAAACTATGATGTCAGGGACAGCCACTAAGACAAACATTCGTTTTACTTCTCTTATGTATAGTATCAATTTCTAGTTATAAAACATAATTTTGTATATTAAAAATTCAAAATACTCAGTTTTTCCCTTATTGAGAATATTCATTCTCAGCACTTGACTGTTGCTTTACATAATTTGTTTATATTAACTTTTGGTACCGAGAAAAACGTGTAAACGTGACATTAGAGAGAAATGCGGGCCTCAGTGCCACACACCCGGAATAGCCAGTGTCTGCACTGCCGCGCACTGTGCCTCTGAATCTCTGCTCCTCCTGCCGTGCAGTTTTCACCTAGGCATCACCACCCACTGAAATGCACTGAATATTTCACGTCACTTTACCTCCCCGTAAGTGACCCTCGTGGAAGGGCGTCCTCCAGCCTTGTGGAATGGCCTCCCCAGCCCTAAGCTGTCCCCACTGCTTCTTTGCAGATGTTTCTTTGTAGCACATGAGTAGCGTTACAGAATGTCAGGGAAACTCTGCCAGTTCTTCGCATCATCCTACAAGCTGCCAAGCTTGTCTTGGCTTCTGTCTTCATTCAGGCTCTTGTTGTTCTGAAGTGATCAATCTATGACTTTCTTTGCTTTTATCTTTGCATACTCACACCAAAATTCTAGGCTTCTGCTGGGTTTTGACATGGTCTGTAGTTTTCACCATGCAAATTAACTTACAACAAAGAGAAATAATTTCAGTTTACTAGTGCACTTCCATTCATGGGTTACTTTTAGTTTATCAAGCAATGACCCCCATTGGATATGGTCAAATGGAGAATATTAGGACCCTTACACAGGCCCTGCCTGGTCAACTGGCTCTGAATATTGTTTGTCTTTCCAAAGCTCTTGCTCTGAGGATAGAGTGTTCTTAAAGTCTTATGGCTTATTGCTACTTCGAAATAGTCCCTGTGCTTTTGTCTTCTAATACACATGATTCTTGGTTTTAAAGTTTGCACATAATTTCTAAAAATGAATAAGTGAAAAAACTATAAACACTACATTTTCAAATATATTGTTACTTCCGGGCGTGGTGGCTCACACCTGTAATCCCAGCACCCAGGAGGCTGAAGCAAGAGGATCTTTGCGAGTTTAAGACCAGCCTGGGCTACAAAGTAAGCTCAAGGCCAGTCTGAACTGCATAATGAGACTCTGTCTCTAACACACAGACACACACACACACACACACACACACACACATATTGTTACTATGTGGCCTTTTCTAGAACATGACCACGATGGCAACTGGAAAATACACTGGACATTTGCAAACTTTTCTAAACACCACTTAAGACATAATTCTGGTTATGATTATTTGTCCAGATTCTTTGTCTAATTAGTGAACAAAACAGATTCCTGGTCCCATGGGATTAGCACAGATGCTGCCGAGCAGGGGGAGGTGAGACAGATAAAGCAAGAAGTCTGCCCTCGACACCCACCTTGTGAAGCACTGGCACTCCATTTAGATAATCGCCGTTCTTCCTAAACAGGGCTTATGCAAGGACTCTGCATTGCTATGGACTGACAGTCTGTGTCTCCCAAGACCCCAAGAGATGGCCACTCATGGACCGTCCTGTCCAGGTGCACTCAGTAGACATCGCCAGCTAAGTTTGCACCATGTCTTTAACACACAGGTGAGGAAAATGATACCAGGGCGGTTATGACATGTGTCTAAGCATATATTGCTACTATCAAAGGTGCAAAATGTCAGATCATCTAATTCTATTACTGATTTCCAATGGAGCCTTTCATCAAAACACATTTTGTGAAGTTTCTATGTTGGAGTTACAGATTTAGCTTTGTCTTTCTTGTATAATAAGGTTCTCCTAAAGCGTGTTCATCATGTACACCCCTTAGAGACAGCGTGAGGGATGAGGGTACCGTAGCTGCTTAGCAGGGTGGGTCATTGGTTGTTCCTATTTAGATTTTACTGTAGCTGTCACTTTCAGGTCATAGAAGATATGCTTAGCAGCCCTGGGAAGTATTTCCACAACTTCGTCTCCCTTAGTATCAAAAGTTACTTCTCCAATGACAGATGTCGCCTGTTCTTGGCAACTTCCTTACCTATTAACCAGTCACTTTTCAATGGCAAACATGTGCTCATGAATAAGAAGGGCTGCTCGTGTACGTAATTACCAATTCCAAAAGCACCGACAACATGTACAAGTTAATGTGTAGGAGCCGTTAAGTGCTTTTGGCTTTGTTCAATTGTGTTTCCTCAAATTTTGCACCCGCTTCTGTGAATTAAGGAAATAGAACTGCTTTGAACACTCTCTTAATCAGACTACCCTGTGGTCTGCTCTTTGGAGTGGGACTGGATCTGCTCGGTTCTTGGGTCGGTGTCACCACAGCACTCAGATACCACTTCATATGAAATCAGACAGAGCACAAACAGAGCTAGATGTATTTACATCTGCCTCTCTGGTGTCTGGTGTTACTTTCCACAGAAGACAGACACATACAGAAAATGGGAAGTCTCTCTCCAAATTATTTCTCTATGAAATCCATAGGGACAAATCAGCCTTTTAACCATTTATATATATTTAATCTTTTTGTGTGTGTGACAGGAATCGAACTCAGGACCTTGAGGTTATATATTTAATCTTAGCTCTAGCAGCACTATTATTTTTACTTTCAAGATAATTTCAACTTAAAAATTTTAAGACTGTACAATGAAGAGAAGGATGTTCTTAGAAAATATTCAGTGACTTTTAATATTGGAAAAATTTATATCTAAACATTTAATTAACAGATTACTAGAAAACATAAATCATATGAAAATTTGTTCCTTCAAACTTGGCTATTACTCATAATTGCCAGTGGATTTTCAAAAACAATGGAAATGATCAATTCTTATATGCTAGAACTTAGATATTTTAAAATTAATGTTGGCATTGAATTGATGTTTTCTATCCACTTTGCTGTTACAGCTACATGCATTAAAAATGTGATTTTGTGCTAAAGCCTTTCTGTTTCCTTTCAGGAGAAAAAAGAAATAATTGATTCCATGGTGTGTCCTTGTTTTGATTAACTTGCAGTGATGATCATTTCAAATCTAGTACGTGGCCATGGCCCATTGCTGTGGATGCTGCGTTCTTGTTTAATACCGAGCTCTGTTTATTTGTGAAACTTGACACAGTACCTTTGCAGGTGGTCAACTCTTCCTGGAGAAAATGCCGATGGAATCTCTCAAGCAAGATGTTCACTGAATAGCTGATGCAGATTAGATCTAAATTGTCCCGCAAAAGTCTCCTGTTTGAAGGTGGGAATGGCAACAGTCAGGTGGCCAGATGGCCAGGCGTGTGACTCCCAAGACGCTATTTGGGACTCCTTCTCACCCTGCGCCTTTGTGCTTGCTGTAGGCTGAGCAGCTTCCTTCCAATCCACCCTTTTCCTCCTGCTGTTCCTGCCTTGGATCTGAGCAAATATTCGTGGACCGAGATCTCTGAACTGCGAATCAAAATAAACTGCTCCTTCTTTAAGCTGTTGGTATTCGATATTTTGTGCCAGTGATGGGACATACAGCCAGTGGGAGATGTTTTTGCTTTTATTCTTCAGAAATATTAACTTTAAGAAAATGAATACATGGAAAGGATTATCAACATGGTATAAAATGTTCAAATATGAAACTTTCTGTCTGTGACCATGGAAAGTTTTATGTACCCCCTGCCCGACTCTTTTTCTTTCATGACTCTATCTTGAGTGTTAGCAAACAAGAGACACTCTGAAATACTGACGATTAGAAAACTTCAAAAGAATTACTTTACACAGCACAGTCTGGCATTGCCTGGTTGCAGCTGAGATGGGAGGAGACACTCAGCCCTATGCAGAAATAAAAGTAAACAGTCAGCATGTGAGCCTGACTCTGCTACTAGGCAGCAAAACAGCCAAAGCAGACAGGAGAGCTGACTACTTCCAAGTGAACTGGGCAGGAGTGACAATCCCCAGGCTGTCTCTTGAGACTGAGGCAGGGTTGGGTTGGGCAGTCATTTTAAATGCCGCCCCCCTCCATCCCTTCCTTGATCAAACAGACAGAAAATGGACTAGGGCTGAAGAGTATTAAGAAGCTGGTTTGTGTTATTCCAATTTTCTGGGTGCTGGAACCCCATTCCTAAATGCAAGATGTGACAAGTACTAGCTACAGAAGAATGGTACCAACCCTACACAGTACAGTGAGCTCAGGAAAAAGGTGACTGCATGATCAGATGACCATGAGGAGATCAGGAGAAAGGCGCCACTCCTACACTCGTAGGAAACTTAGCTCTGAGCTGGGAGAATCCCTACTATGTGGCTGGACAGTGCTGAAGAGTGGCCGTCGGACTGCAGCTTGAGGCAGCAAGTTCAGTGGCATGAGATTTTGTGGGCGGATGGGTCTAAGTCTAGAGGTAATGCTGCAGTGATCAGCAGAAGGCTGAGAGCCAGGTGCCTCTCACGCAAACACGGTCCCTGCACACCTATTCCCACCCCAATCTGCAGGAGCAAGAGAGAATACAGAGGGCAGCACACAGTCACCAGGCAGCTGTGGATCCAAAGCCGTGAAACTTAAAGGACTCTGGCACAGGCTCCAGACCTGCCACAGACCATGTGAGGGATGGAGTCAGAGCAGTCTGGGCCTCCAGGCTTCTCGCTCCAGATACAGAAGAGTTTAAATCATCAGGTCAGATTTGATTCAGCAAATGGCTGAGATACACAGGTCCCCATCCACAGCCCCTGAAGCATGGAACCCACCCCAACTCTCTCTGTGAATCCTCTCCTGTGGACCAAGGTGAAGAAGAACTCTGGACACTTCTGTCCCGCACTATAGCTGACTCCCCAACCCTGTTGCGATCCTTTCCCTAAATAGCTGCCCACCTCGTAAGCATCTCAATAAACTGCTTTCTAGAGTATCACACAGAAAATGTCAGACCGATTTTAAATTGTTTTAATTTTATATTTTTTATTTTAAAAAACCCAAAACCAAAACAACCCAAAAAAAGGGCAGAAATGAGATAGAATTTTTAAAAAAATAGTAGGACATTAGCACTAGTTGATACATTGCATATTGTTAGCCCAGAAGCAGTTGCTCAGGTTACAAGATTCAGGCAAGAAAAAAATGATCAGAAAATGACAGCACCAAGTGTTCTTTTTAATGAACTAACAGAGAACAGTAGTATAGCTATACACACACACACACACACATGTACGTCCACCTATGTACATGTAATCTCTTCCCTTCTTCCTTCTCTCTGTTCCCCTATCCCAGTTGCTCTTTCCTTTTGAGCACTTTCTTTCCCATTCCTTGTCACAATATCTAGTGTACATCTTGAATATTATTCCTCTTTCAGTTTTTTTAGATATTATCTTGTAAGTGCTATGGAGTTCATGTGTGTTTGTATTATTCACAGTGATGATATTTTGCTTTTTCCTAAACTGTCATTCCGTGTCACATTATGGTCTCCTGCACCAAGTGTTGTTTCATAAAAGTCTTATAATTGATACTGCCTTAAATTGGAAGAACTACAGTTTATTTATGGACATTTAATAGCCAACATAGCAACCACACACACACACACACACACACTCATACATAGAATTGCAACTATTTTGCCAAGCAATTGTAGATAGAAAAAGCTCTGACATGATGACTTACTGTTTGTTTCAGTAAACATGTACTTGGGAAAGCTAAGACTAAATCCATAAATAACATCATTGCTTGGTTCAGGAAACTCCTGCATATCAATTTATCAGAGGCAGTTGTGCTCACCTGGGCAAATAACTCATTTGTCAAGGAGTTTTCCTATCAAGACACTTTCGAAGGCACTGGATTTGCTGTATTAATCTCCTGCATTGTTCTATTCCAAACTTATTACCATCTCAGTACTTGTCTCACCTCAAAAGACAAATCATAAGCTGCTTAAAACTTGATCTGGTAGAACGAGGAATGCATTACATCAAGGAAATAGTCTCCCGTGTGCAGTAAGTTTGTATCAAATAAATGCCACTTTCATAAGGAATTGTTTACTAATGGTTTGTAGGATTCAACCATGCGCATGGTTTTGAAAACACAAGTTGCCTCTGGGAAGAAACTGAGGGAGTGTAATGAGGCTGAGATGCAGTATAAAGATTTTTCTTGAAAAAATAAGAAGGTAGCAAAAATGTTAGCATGTATTCATTTTGGTATGTTGTGTTGATTTCTGTACTTTTCTGTTTGATTGAGATAGAATATAACTATGAAAGCAGAGTAGAGAGACCAAAGGTGATTCCGTGGTAATGAACATGTTTCTCAGAGATGTTTATAGTCCCACGGAAACTGAGCATTGATTGTGACTGAGATTTGAGTTCACGTGTTAAAAAAAAGCCCATGATCCATTAGAGAACCCTAGTTACTGAGAAGAAAGCAGGCCAGTTTCCAAAGAGGATGCCGTGTCTCCAGCATTAACCTTCATATCTATGCCAAACGCGTATTCTTTCAGATGGGGAAATGTCTCAGTACTAAAATTTGTATGTTTTTGGTCCAAAATTGAAGCCAAACGTCATCACTGTAGAATAACTTCAGGGTTCTGAGAATAAATTTCAAATTTTTCAACTATAGATGTCATTTTATGGATGGTTTATAATTTAGATGTTTTCTTCCTTTCAGATTTTGACACAGAATTTACTTTTATTTCATGCTTATAGAAGAAAGTAATTTGTAAACAGGATTTTAAATAAATATGTACGAGCTAAATAAAAACAAAACAAACTGTATCTGTGAGCTACTATTTTGTTTTGCAGTATAAGTGGAAGTTCATCAAGTAAATGCATGAAAACTGGAATCTTAGTTCAATACAACTGCCAGAATCTTGCTTTGCATTTTTACTTATAATGTAGTGCATTTGTTATTAATGTTTATATTTTAATACCATAAAACTGGTATTTTTCCTCACAGTATTTAATGGCTGACATAATGATTTTGCAAGACTTTCTCCTGTACTATTCACTCAAATCAAGTTCCAGATGTGTTGAAACCATGCTTCCTTATTTCTTTTTGCAGAGAGCTCCCGTATCCATATTGTGTTCACAGAACGTTAGTTGAATAGGAATAAATGGAGATGTATCTTTGAACTACTATTTCTTAAAGCAAGTTCATGGTGGGTAGAAACACAAGTGAATGATACAAATGACCAAATAAATGAAATTGGTGACTGTTGTGGTCTGTGTTCCTGTGCCCCACCCCCCAGTCTCATGCAATCATAGATGTGACCAAATCTGGCATTTGTGATTGATTTGTTGTCTAGCACTCAGACTGGTAGTGTGAGTGCTACACCCGCACAGGGGTGGAGCCAGGGTAGGATGTATCTGCAGGGAAAAGGTGAGTGTCTCTCTCTCTCTCTCTCTCTCTCTCTCTCTCTCCCTCCCTCCCTCTCTTTCTCTGGGGTTTGCTCCTTGCAATTTGTGGCAGCCATGAATGGGGGTCCTTGACATGCCACCCTGCCACTTGGAGCCAGCTGATTATGGACTAAAATATTCAAGCACTGTAAGAAATAAACTTTTCTTTCCCTAACTTTGGGCATCAGGTATTTTGTCTCAACAATTAGTAAAAAGAGAGTGACATATCAGGGAAGAGATAATAATTTATTCACCAATTCTATAAGCTATGTTAATATAAACCACACTTTTATACAAACGTGGTCTAATGACCCCTGATTTTTAAACTGGTTCAAATGCTTTTGTCCTTTGTTTATGTGGCTTTTATGTTATTGAACCACCTGAAAAACTACAATTTTATAAATGTTTACAATTAACTTTCATTAACTGGAATAAAATAATTTAAATTATATTCTATTCTGCTACATTTTTAAAAGAGTGGAGATGTTCCAGTAAAGGTAGGCTTTCAATTCTTACCTAATGTTGTCATTTTCTAAATTTATGTCCTAATTGCTTATTTTTTATTATCAGTGGATTTTCCAATAAAATATTATTATAAGCTTAAATGTTATAACTTGCTTGATATATTGTTACAGCATAGAATCCAGTTTTCCATGAAAATGCTCATACTGTGGGAAGCATTGAAGTGAATTAGCTGTGATTGAAATAGAATTTGCACTGTAGATTTATGACCCATCCAATTACTACACAGAATTTTCCTAAGTCCATTCAAGTCCATTGTCTTGTGTTTGGCTTAATTTAGCCTGTGAATTATAACTCAAATAGCAAGTATCTGAATCCAAGTAGAACGTGTTTAGGGTTATTTATGGTATCTTTTACTGTAATGCCCATATAAGTAATTAAGTAATACTTTTTCAACTTCTAGTACTTATTTTAATTAGCATCTTACTGTCTATGAGATCATCATTCACCTTGGGTTTCATGGGAGCAGATTTGCAGTTGGAGGTTAGTGGGTGTGAAGTTGACAGGGAAGAACCTGTAGGGTTTGCACTTGTGGAAGGGAAGAGAGAACAGTCTGAAGGAGCCTGCAGTTTTATCCTGAGTTGGGCCAGGTAGATGGACCTTCAGACTCCTGTCAGTCTGTCCGTGGATTCATTCACCCAGGACGAGATGTGACCTTGGACAAGAGAGTTCCCTGCAGTTTGGGGCAATTTTTAACATGGACTGAGAGCTGGAGGTTGTTCAGTTGTATTTTCAGCAGTGAAGACTACAAGTATCTGTGGGCCCAGCATAGACCAAGTGTCAGCCAGCATACTTTAGAAACAATGCGTCTGCTCTTTCAAGTGGATTCCGGAAAAGCTCTAAGATCCTGGGGTTGGAATCCCAGAGCGATTTAGAAAATAAAGGTTACAGAGACAAATTCTTAGCCTTTCCTTTGGCTTGCCTGGAGGACGCAGAGGGTGTGGACTGTCACCCTCTACTGCCCACTCAGCCATCCCCTCCTTTTGGGAGCATGTGCAGTGACATGCAGTACACCCATTACTGTGTATGTTGAAGTCTTTATCAGCCATGGCTTTTTCAAGCCCTGATTCTTTCTGACATTATTTACCCCCCCACAAAAAAAAATTCAAGAAGGCTAGCTGAGGAGCACTGACATGGGCCATCTGATGCTAATGCCTCTTCTTAACCAATCCGTGATCTTCCTCTGTGTCCCTAACTTTACTTGTCACCAGTGGGACTTTTCATCATGCCTGTCAGATGCTTGGGACAAGAACCCAGCAGCGCTGAGTCTTTAGGGGTCTTCTGTTTTTCACAACCAAGAAGTATTTCTTTTTTAGGAAATAGAACACAGAATCCTTCAGGCCCCAGATTTGCAGGAACAGAGCAAGAAGTGCCTGAGAGATCAGATGTAAGGTAATTGGGCCCACTCTTGCTCTCTACTTTATTGCTGCATGTAGCACTGCATAAAAGAAAAAAACACCAACTGCAATTGCTTATGGAAACCTTGAGCTTAGCAAAACTCTCTTTCAGCACTCTGGCTAAGCATGCTTTGTCAGAGTTTGATAATTTATAGCTAATGGAATTTCCTTTATCCAGCAAAAATCCCCTGAAAGATAGAAGGGTCATTTGTATTTTTGCCTCTGTAGAAAGAAATGAACATTTTTATCAAGGTTAGAAGCTAAGCAACCTAAATATTTTAAACTATAAGTTGTTTGTACTTTTAAAAAGCAATCAAAAATATGTCATGAACCCTTGCAAACATTTTATTATATTGTGTTTTATTATTGTATAAATGAGTAAACATTAACATAAAGTGGCATTTTCAGATGGATATTTGGGGGCAATTGATTTTGTTCATCATTTAGTAAACTCTAGAAAGGTATTAACTATTTTTTTTTCTTTTTTGTCTTTTTGAGACAGTATTTAACTATGTAACTCAGGCTGTCCTTGAACCATTTTTTATTTTTATTTTTTATTTTAAAGAGAGTAAAGCAAAATAGGAAAGATCTAAGCAGATCAGAAGTGAACAATGTAAGCAACACAGCAGTGCACAATAAGACAATTAGATATTAACAGTAGCTATCACAATGTCTCTTTCTTTGAAATAGTTGAGCTTAGCTTTACACAAAATAGTGTCAAACATAACAAAATAGAATAAAACCACTCAAGAGAATGAAGATATTGCAAGGCATTCTGAACCAAATAACCGAAGATGAACAATGGATACTGTATATCTCATTTTCCATAAAAAATTTATTTGTATTATCAGACATATTAAAATCCAATAAGAAACAACATGATAGAACCAATGGTAATAGAAAAACAAAAGCATGGTAGGACTTCAGAGCAAGATGATATTAAATCAACAAAGGCTAGCATATTGTTTTTTCTTTAAAGTAACTATTCATACCATCACATATAATAAGATCAAACATAACAGAATAAAACCATTCCAATCAATGAATGAAAACATAAGACTTCAAAGCAACATAATAGTGAACCAGGCTTACCATAAAATCTTATATACTCTTACCATTTCTTACACTAGGGAGACTATGCAGTATTTATATATGTGAGTTTGATTTATTTCACTTATGACTAAGGATTCAAGTTGCATCAACTTATTTATAAATATCTCAATTTGATCATTCTTTATAGCTGAGTAGTACTCCATTGTATAAAAGTACCACAATTTTTTTATTTATTTAAAGAGAAACAAAAGCATGTAAAGGGTAGAGATAATACAGAATTCTAAAAAACAGATACACAATAAGAAATCACTAGTTAATAAATTACATATTGTTATCTTAGAAATAGTTGTTCAAGTTACAAAATTAAAGCATGCAAAATACATAGTCAAACAGTGAGAGTGCAAACAGCTACACATGCATGAATCTTTACATGTATTTCTATCCTTTCTGTATTACAGGGAAAAACAAAACATAGCAAGACAAAACAAAACAAATTGCTATAAAAACATGAAACCAAAAAGTCATATAAAACCACAGTACAAGGTGATCTAAAATGATTACTGTGTTGTTTCTTATTATCTTCAATACAATGTCTATATCATCAGGCATAAATGAATGTAGCAGTATAATTGAGTATATCAGTAAATAACAATATTAATAAAATAAAAAATTGTAGATAGCATGAAATTTCCAATGCAGGTAATAATCAAACCATAGTGGATATTCTAGTGGATCTTGTCATCTTAAGTGCAGTTGCCTATACTCTCAGACTTGATACTATCAATCATAACATCTTTGAATAAAATCTATCAATACAAAACAGCAATCCAACAAACCAGATTCAGTTACAATCAGTCATGGTAAAACAGTGTAGGTTTCACAGAGATTTAGATTAAGTTAATTGGAAATTAAGGATGATTACCATACTATATCCTGTTATTTTCAGGATTACTGTCTGTACCCTCAAATCTAGTAAAGGTAGAATGACTGGAACAGAATATGATACATCTAAGCAGAGTAGTGTGAGTAATGTGGGTTTTAAATCCTGGTGCACTATTAACAATATAGCATATCAAGGCCATCTATGTTAGAGATTCTAGCCATCCTTCTCTGCCTCATTTCTGCTAGGCTATTTTTCTGCCTTTGTTTGTCTAGTTTTCTCCTTCATTTACTGCCTGCCCCACTCATGGAGGCCTTTCTGCCACTGTTCCTAAAATCCTAATATTTTTTTTTCTTTCTCTCTAGAATGTCCTTCAGTATTCTCTGTAGGTTTGGATTGGTGATCACAAACTCCCCCAGTTGCTCTTTGTCATGGAAGCATCTTGTTTCTCCATTAATTTCTAGTGACAGTTTTGCAGGGTACATCAATCTGGGCTGGAGGTTATTTTCTTTCAGGGCTTGGAAGACTGCACTCCAACCTCTTCTTGATCCGATGGTTTGTGTCGAGAAGTCAGCCATGATTCTGATGGGCTTACCTTTATAGGTAATCTGTTTCTTTTCTCTGATGGCTTTTAATATTCTGTTTTTATATTGAATTTCTGGTATCTTGATTATTATATGTCTGGGTGTAGCTCTGTTTTGGTTGTAGGTGGCTGGAGTTCTGTATGCCTCACACAATCAAATGTCATTTTATTTTCCCATACTTGGGAAGTTTTCCTTAATTATTTCCATGAATAACCTTTGTAATTTGCCTGTTCGTATTCCTGCTTCTTCATTCACATTTCTTATTCTTAAATTGTAGATTCTCTTGTCATCTTCTAGCCTTTGTATTGTTACTGCCTGTTTCCTTGTTATTTTAAGAGATCTTTCCTTTCATGATCACACATTGCAAACTTGTCTTCAAGCTTTGATAGTCTATCCTTAGTTTCTTTTAAAGAGTTTTGCCAGCTTTCAGTGGAGTTTTTAATTTCCTGGTAGTCTCTTTGAATCTGCTTCATGTATTCTATATTTTCTTTATATTCTTTATTGAATGTTTCTCTCCTTTTTTGTGTTCCTCCCTTCTTCCAGCTGTATCATCCTGAGAGATGGTTCCTGAGAGCATTTCTTTTATTATTTTAGTTATATCCTGCTTTACCTGATTTAATATTTCAGTTTTGAGCTTGTCTACAGGGTCCCAAAGATATCTATTAAGGTCCATTGAAGCCATGTCTGATATTGTGTGTTTGCTGCCCTCAGTCTCCTTTGTTTTTCCTTCTCCTGGATCAGGGCCCTCAGGGTTCTGGGCTGGGGCCTCCTCCTGCCTCTCTCTCCTGTCATGGCTCTGGCTTCCTCCACACAGGTACAGTGCAGGTTCCAGGCCCCTTCCCTGTTGGCCACATTTCCTCCGAAGCACACTTGTGAGGGACCTCCGCCCTCTCCTGTCTGCTCTTGTCATTGAGGAGTAAGCAGCAGCTGTGTATGCCAGCCCCTCCCCACCAGGCCAGCCAAACTTCAGGTGCCTTCACCCGGTTAGTGCATGCTAGGCCCAGGGAATCGATTTGGGATGGCTCATGGGGTCCTGGCCAGGGTTGCGGCCCAGTTCAAGCAAATCCCATGAATCTGCTCTGGGAGAGGGATCAACCAACTGAAATCACTGTCACTCCCAGTTCAGGCTCCTCCTGCCCAATTCCAACATGTCACCCACTTGGTCGTGCCCTTCCTGTGTGTGGGGGGGTCTCATTCCCAGCACTGACTGTGGATTAACGAAGGTGCCTTCACCGGCTCCACTCGCTGTTGGGCTCACCAACCCCCGACTTCAGCACTTCTGTGCTTCCTGTGAGTGGCGGCGGGAATGAGTTTGGGCAGCTCTGCCTACTGGCGTGGATTCAAGCTGGTGCAAACTTGGCGGGTCACCATGAAAAGACTGTGTCCCATAATTTTTAGCAGTTTCAATTATAATCCCGAAGTATTTAACAAACTTTTTTATGTTTTAATTTCTTCCTCTGTCAAGAGGATCCATCTCCCTCTGTGTGGGTCTCTCCAGGGTGTTTTACTCTGGTGTATGATTTGTTTCTCCCAGGAGGCTTTGTATTTTGCTGCTCACTGATTGGCCATCTTGTCTTCTTCCTCTCCACAATTTTTTTATCCATTCTTTGGTTGATGGGCACTTAGGTTGTTTCCAAGATCTGGCTATTACAAATTGTGCTGCTATAAACACGTGTGCACATATATCACTGTGGTATGATGTTTTCAGTTCTTCTGGGAATATGCCTGAGAGTGTAATATCTGGGTCAAATGGAACTTCCAACCCCAGCTTTTTGAGGAATCTCCAGACTGACCTCCACAGTGGTTGCACTAGTCTACACTCCCACCAACAGTGCAGAAGAGTTCCTTTTTCCCCACAGCCTCTCCAGCATTTGTTGTTGGTAGTTTTGTTGATCCTGGCCATTTTTTCTGAAGTGAGATGGAATCTCAATGTGGTTTTAATTTGCATTTCTCCAATGACCAATGATGATGAACATTTTTTCATGTATTTATTTGCCATTGGTATTTTTTCATTTGAGAAGTATGTGTTCATCTCAGATGCCCATTTTTGGATTGGGTCTGAATTTTGTGGGTCTGATTTTTCTTAATTCTTTATAAGTTCTAGACAGAAGTCCTTTGTCTGAGGGATAGTTCACTAAGATATTTCCCAGTTTGGGGATTTTCTTTTCACTCTGCTGGAGATTTCTTTGGACATGCAGAAACTCTTTAATAAGATGTGATCCCAGTTATTGATTCTGGAAAGTTATTTCCTGTGCAGTTTGGTTCTTGTTTATGAATTCTCTACCTACCCCTATGTCTTCAAGATTTTTACTTACTTTGTCTTTCAACAGATTTAGTGTTTCTGTTTTAATATTTAGATCTTTGATCCATTTAGATTTTAGTTTAGTGCATGGTGACAGGCATGGGTCTAATTTTATTTTTCAGCACATGGAGAGCCAGTTTTTCCAGCACCATTTATTAAAGAGACTGTCATTCTTCCAGTGAACATGTTTGGCCACTTTATCAAAGATAAGGTGGTTGAGTGTGTTCATAGTTGTATCTTCTAGTTTATTCCATTGAACTTCAGGTATGCTTTTATTCCATAACCATGTTGCTTTTATTACAATAGCTTTGTAGTATAACTTCAAGTCAAGGATTGTGATGCTTCCTGCCTTGCCTTTGCTGCTTAGAATTGACTTTGCTATTCTAGGTCTCTTCTGGTTCCAGATGAATTTTAGGAGTGATTTATCTACATCTATGAGGTATGTTAGTGGTATTTTCATTGGGATTGCATTGAATCTGTATAACAATTTTGGGAGGATGGCCTTTTTCACAATATTTATTCTTCCTGTCCATGAGCAAGGGATGTCTTTCCATTTGCTGAAGTCCTCTTCAATTTCTTTTTTCAGGGTATTATAATTTTCCCTGTACAACTCTTTTACATCTTTCATTAGATTAATTCCTACGTATTTCATTTTTTTGGATGCTAGTGTGAAGGGTGTGGCTTCTCTTATTTGTGTCTCAGTAATTTTGTTGTTAGTGTGTATGAATGCTATTGATTTTTGAGTATTGACTTTGTATCCAACTATATTGCTGAATTTATTTATTATATCTAGGAGTCTTTTGATGGAGTTTTGGGGGTCTTCTATGTAGAGTATCATGTCATCTGCAAATAATTATAATTTAACTTCTTTTCCTAGCTTTACTCCTTTTATTTCTCTCTCTTTTCTAATTGCTCTGACTAGTATTTCCAGTAGTATGTTGAATAGGAGCAGTGATAAGGGACATCCTTTTCGTGTGCCTGATTTCAAGGTAAAGGCTTTAGGTTTTTGGCCATTTAATATGACACTGGCTGTTGGTTTGTCATAGATGGCCTTTATCATATTGAGGTAAAGACCATCTATTACAATTCTCTATAAGGTTCTTATCATGAATGGGTGTTGGATCTTATCAAAAGCTTTTTATGCATCTGTAGAAACAATCATGTGATTCTTACTTTTGGTTCTATTGATATGGTGGATTACATTTATTGATTTACATATGTTGAACCATCCTTACATGCCTGGGATGAATCCCACTTGGTCATAGTGTATAATCTTTTTGATGATTTGCAGCATCCTGTTTGCCTATATTTTATTGAGAATTTTTGCATCTATGTTCATTAAGGAGATTGGCCTGTAGTTCTATTTTTTAGTTGAGTCTTTCTCAGGTTTTGGAACTAGAGTGATATTTGCTTCCAGGAATGACTTAGGGAGAATTGCTCCCCTTTCAATTTCATTGAAGATTTTGAAGAGTGTCAGCATTAAGACTTCTTTGTATTTCTTGTAGAATTCCACAGTGAATCCCTCTGGGCCTGGGTTCTTCTTTGTTGGTAGAGAATTACATTTTCAATTTCATTAATAGAAATTGCGTTATTCAGCAGTTTTACATTTTCTTAATCCAGCTTTGGTGATTCATATGTTTCAAGGAATCTTTCCATTTCTCCTGTGTTATCAAACCTATGAAGTAGAGGTTTTCAAAATAGTTGTTGATGTAAAGACTGTATTTCTACACAGTCTTTAGTGATTTCACCATTTTCATTCCGTATTGCATGAATTTGAGTCTTTTCTTTCCTTTTTTAAATTAGGTTGGCTAGAGACCTATCAATTTTTTTATTCTTTCAAAGAACCAACTCTTTGATTCATTGATTCTTTGTATTGTTTTCTTAGTCTCTGTTGTATTAATTTCTGCTCTGACCCTTATAATTTCCTCTCTTCTTTTGGCTTTGGGCTTGGCTTGCTCTTCTTTTTCTAGATGTTTGAGATGTAGTATCAGGTTGTTTATTTGTGTTTGTTCTGTTTTCCTAATGTGGGAATTCAGTGCAATAAATTTTCCTCTGAGGAGCTGTCCTTGAACTCACAGTGATCATCCTGCCTCAGCCACCGAAGTGCCAAGATTACAGATGTGCAGCACCACACTCATCTAAGGAGTTAACTGTTGAAAAAATTCTATAGGCTATGTTGGAATCTGTTATCTACATGTTCTCCACATACAGATAATTTGAAATTATAGCAGTTACAAAATTATCTGTATGTAGAGAATTTGGAAGTTATAACACTTGCTGGAGCTCATTTTAAATTGTCAATTTGTTCACAATTATATATGTAACTTTTTAATATCTGATATATATAAAACATAAAAATTTTTACATACAGCAAACGTGACAATTAAAAGTGACTAGTGTACCTGAGGTTTCACTCCCAATATTAATGTCTCTGCAGTTTCTCACCTGTGTGTGTGAGGGGGTGGCATTGAATCATCACTGAACCATAAAATACAAAATTCTTGTTCTCTAAGAGATTAGAGCCATAGGACTGAGAAAAGGCCTTTCTTTCTTCACTCTCCTTTCTTCCTTCATGCTTTTCCTCCCTTTTTCGTCCTCTGTTTAGTATCCAGGTGTTAGAGGTCGCTGGAGGGCTGACTTAGCTTGGCTTTCTCTCACCATCCAGTCTGCAGCTCAGGTTGAAGGACTCTTTGCTTTGACACCACGACACAATCTCCTAACAGCTCTAGAGCACTCTTGGGGGCACTTTTGTGGAAAGCAGACACACTAAAAGAAGAGCGAATACAGGAGTAAGGAGTATTAAAAAATACCTTCCTGAATTAGAAGTTTTAATATTTGTAAGATTTCACTTCTCCTAATATCAGTCATAGAGATACCATACATTCCTTTAAAATTCTCAAAATATCAGCAGGAGTTTTAGTAGAAAATTAAATATCAAATATAAATACACATGGACATGCAATCTAATACCTGGAATAGATGCACAACTTTCTTTTAAAGATCAAACTTGTAAGGCTTATAGTTAGTAATGTATATAAAGATATGAAGGTAAATGACCTAAATGATTACAAATTTAGTAAGGTAAAAATAGAGTGCACTTGACCACACTATGACTATATAATATTCAGCAAAAGTGTCTTACAATTTATGAAATCCATATGACTACCCTCAGGGTTTAAAATTTGCTAGAGGAAATCAGTAGAATGGTGCAGGGCTATTCCATTCAGGTTTATAGATTACTTCAATGAAAAGATACAAGGTAAAATCAATGATATAAAAGTCACACAGGGAAGTGTGAAGAAGTGTTCCAATACTCAGGTCCAATTGTTCCTGTCCAGTGGAGTCACACAAATGGTGGTTACTTACTCCAAAATACAGCACTGCTAAGTTAAAGAGTTTAGCAGGGCCTTGGTGTTCTTAAATTTAATTGGTATTGGACACATTTCTATGACTATTCTTTGTGTGTATGACTTTAGCTTCATTTCTAACAGTTCAGATAATCTCATGTGGTCAAAAGTTTCCACAAGTAATGACATTGTTAGAGAATCTGCCATACTCCCTTGTTTACCTCTGGTAAACAAAGATGGAACCAGGCAGGAAATTCAAAGGTTTACAATTTAGCCTCCTGGCTCTAGATAAAGTTAGGATTTTTCTCAAGTTTATTTAATATAGGGCATAGTACACAATGCTAAAGTAATTAAAAGAAGAAAGGAAATCAATTTTGGTAAATAGTAATGAGATCAGTAGATGACCTTAGGAAAGAAATGAGCCTTCATGCATATCTTATACCTATCCACTCAGAAATTCTGAATTTATTATAAAATTCAGAAATTATTATTATTATCCTGAAAGTATCACAAAATTGTATAAAGGTAAAACTGTTTAAATTTCTATAAGAAAACATTGAAAAATTTATGACCTTACAATCAGGAAAAACAACTTACAACAAAAATACTGGATTTCATTACACACGTATGTTCAGGGCTGGGTGTGGTGGAGCATATGTGTAATCCCAGCACTCAGGGGGCTGAGGCAGGAGGATGCCACGGGTTTAGGTTCCATGGCTCCCACCTACAGACCCTATTCTCTTCCTACCTCAGGTGAAGAGTCGCGAGCTTGCCTTCCTTCTCACGCCTTCATTCTACTTTCTTTTGATGCACACTTGTATAAACTATTAGCCATTTTCTCATTTTCTTTTTGTTATGGTGAAAGGAAAAAAATGTAGAAGAAGAAGCAATATATTAGGTTTGTTTCTCTGATGACAAATGCATCACATGACCTCTGTACCCATTTGAAAAGCTTCGAAAGATGTAAATTTGCTATCCAGAGACAATTAAGAGCTTCCGCTGGCTCTGTGGGACGGCGACACAGGAGACAGGGCCGGGAGAGGTTAGAGCCGGTGCAGGTCACCTCGTGGACACTGAATGCAAAAAGCCAAATGAGGTGGATCATGTTATGCCAATTAAAATTCTAGTAGTTGCATGTTGATAGTTTTGGCATTATGAGACAAAATTAGTACTTTTTAAAAACAATTTTAAAAATAGTTTAACCCAAAATTGAGAGGATTAGTCCAAAACTGAGAGGAAAAGAGTAGAGATTCTCTTTGTATAGCTTGAAGTGTGCATGGATTCCTTCTTCACTATCAACTCAGCACACCAGAGCACACTTCTCTTATGACTGATGAACTGACATCCACCCCATAATCACTGATAGCCACGGGGTCCCTCCTGCTATTGTGCGTCAGTGGGTTTGCATGAAGCTGTAGTGATCCGTACCCCTCAATATGGTACCAGACAGGTACGTTCACTACACCAGAACCCTCTGTGCACTGATTATTCTTCCATCTTTTTTCCCAATCCTTGACAACCATTAATCCTTTTTTTCCTGGGTCTATATGTTCCCTTTTCCAGAATATTATATAGATGGAACAACACAGTACACAGGTTTTTCTTACTGGTTCATTTCACTTAGTAATAAGTGTTTAAAATTACTTCATGTCCTTTCATGGTTTGGAGGCTGATTTCTCTTGCAATATACTACTATTTAGATGCGCCACTACTTAATAAATAATTTATCTGCAAAAATATCTTATATTCGTAGTAAAAAAGTGTTCTTGGAGCACCATCTATGGACAAATATGTGGTCCTCATTGATCTAATCAACTTTGCTTAGGCTATAATGGCTGCATAGGAAGGAATAAGAAGGAAGGATTTGCAAAGGATAAAACACAACTTTTGAAACTCAATGTAGGCAACACTCTTAGTGTTAATGTATTCTAAATAGTATATTCAGTAACCATTAAATAAATATTCCGTTTCATCGTAGTCACATATTCTCACACCCACCCACTTGGTTGCTTTGCTTTGTGGTTCATCCCTTGTCCTTACAAAGACTCTAGGAGAACATTTGTATTGCACCAATAACACAACTGAAATAAATGTAGCTGTAAATTATGAAGCAGCAGGCAAGGTTCACCAGTTTTAGTGGGAAACCTTTGCTCGATTCATTGCTGTCTTTCCTGCTCTACTGGGCATCCGTGTTTTAATTCTCTGTGTGTTTACAGCTGCCGGTGCATATGAACTGTGTTTAGGATATAAATCTGAGATGCTCATCAGCCTAGGACTATAAAGGAAGAGACAGATTAAGATGTTACAAAACCTCGCTCAGAAAACCTTTTTCCTGTCCTAATCTATGTTTTATAACATATATTATCTAACATATAGAAACTATGCTCCTAAAGCCTATTGTCTATATGGGGGCAATCAGGGCCAGAGACTCCCCATCAGGCACCCATGGATACTCACAGATGGCCTGCTTTGATTCCATGGACACCTCCCCATCAGGATAAGGGTGTAAGGATAACCCGAGAGGGTGCAGAGTGATATTATTTAAGGCAGGGATGTGAGTTCTGTATATCAATTATAATACCATGGAGAACTTGCACATGAAAAATCATCTGTTGAAGAAATGTATGTTTCATATTTTTCTGCTTGTCACATAGGCATAAAACACAGCAAGACATCCATGGGAATAATTTTCCTTACAAAGAAAAGCAACAAAAGGTTTACATGGCAACTTTCTTGAAGCCACTTTGTTTACTCAGATAGTCTGACAGACATAATTAGAACTGGCAAACAGCTGAATGACTGAGTTAAATGCAGGCAGCCACTCACCCTGTGTATTGCTTTATGTTTTTCAAGTATATAAAATACTGTTGCTGAGCTGAGAATTCAGTCCTAATGAGACACCAAGAATGATGCGAGCAACAGACATTTTAAAACAGGATTTGCATAACTTTATGTTCAGCCTCACTTCACCACTGCTCCTAAACTACTGTTTTCCTTGACATAAAAAGAGCAGAGGGAAGCAAGTGGGTGGAGATCTTGTGTGATGTAGATCTGGGAGTAGAATTAATTCAGGAAGCACAGACTTCAAACAGTATTAGCCAACTGCTCTTCATCCACCACTGAGCAATGTAGTCTGAAGTTGTAGCAGTTTTGCTCTAAAATCTGCTCACTCACATCGTGATTCCTGCAGTAAGTAAGCGTGAATGCTGGCAAATAGGAGACCAGTTGTATCTTTCAAAAGTAGCCATCATATCTACCTGACCATGTCTTAAAACTGCCGCACCTAAGGATACGGAGGAGAGAGGAGAGACTGAGCATGAACTAAAGAAAGAGAGGTCCAAACTCCCATTTTTAATAAATAATTTGTCTACTAAGATTTTTTCTGACTGAATAAAACCACTATACTAAGGCTGGAAGAGGACAGGCTGCCTCTTCAGGTTCAGTGTGCCTTCTGTCTCTCCATGGTTCCTGATAGGGTAGTTTTTCCAATATTGAAATCTTTGAGAGGGAAGATTTAGACAAGAGATTGGGCCATCCAGGTTTAGGGATGTTTCTGTGTATTACAGGGACTTGGACAAAACTTGTACTTTACAGCAAAACGCAATCTGGAAGTCCCGTTCCTGTGTAAAGCACCGTCTGATGAATTATTTGGGGTGTGTTTGGAGGACTAGCCCTGTGTATGCTGGGCCCACAGAGACTCATTATAAAAGGAGTGGGCCTTGATCTACTGCTTTCCAGGCAGCTGTAATTAGCACTGGATGTCACTGTTCCTTGGAAAATGAGGTGAAAGCTGTAAACTCTCATTTTAGATAACAAGAAGTCACTGAAAATCTTTCATGCAATTTGTCCTATGCAACCTATGCATGGGCCTTTTAGCCATCATAAAATCTGTTATGTCTTCTTGCAGAATTATTTGCATATAGTAGGCAGCTGGTTAATACTGATTGGATAAAAAAGTAGTTTTCCTTGGTAAAAGAAGTGAAATTTGCAATTGAAAAAACATTCAGGTGACTTTTCTATGAAGAACTAAGTCATCAGCCTAAATATTCAATTTACTTACGTATTCATATTAATCAACATGTATTATCAGCAAAAATTCTTGATATAATATTATAGACATAGCATATAGACAGTAATGGTGTTTCAAAACATAACCTGCAATGTTGTTTGGTAAAGCTCTTTGGACATTTATTTAATAAACTCTGCACAACTTAATACCTAGTAAATATGATTCTCCACTCAATTAAAAAGTTTGAAAATATGGGGCATAGAATAAGTTCTGAGAAAAAAAGTGAAGTTAGTAATTTGTTATAGAAGAATATTTGTTGTGCAAGAAAAGTGTTTTTCTAATACATATATATTCAATGTAATGCAGCCATTAAGAAAAGCAGCTTTTAATAGAGGAACTGAAATTTATAATTGTAATTCAAAGTTATAATTTTAACTGATCTATTTTATAAGAATGTCTTTCTCCTTAACAGCTCTCATTTCACTAACACTAAAAAGTTGGATTAGAAATGGAGGAAAGAAATTACAGGTTGATTTCCATAGATTAATTTGGACTTAGGAGCAATTTTGTATTTAAATTTCTATCCCTTAGGGTAAATGATATTGGACTCTTAATACGAACCGCACAGGTTTGTTCCCTTTGAAATAGGGCATGTATCCTGTTTAAGTGTTCATGGGCTAAAAGGTAAAGGGAGCGAAGATTTGGTGGTGAAGGTATTGACGATGTGGTAGAATTCAAGTGCGGGTAGAACAAAGTTCACACCAGCCCTTAGCAACCGTCTCTTTACTTAGGAAAAGTAAGCTTTCCTGCTTGTAATTTTCTGTTTCACTGGAAAACTATGTTTGCGAGAACAGAGTCACTACGTACGTCAGTGGCTGAGGCCTCTGTTCTCTTCAACACCTCTGCCCTGAACATGCGATTCTTTATCCTTCAGCGCGCTCTGGGAACAGCTTGAAAATGTAGATAACAGCGAATTAAGTGCTTTTTTAAAATACGGCGTTTTAATTTAATTTTTTAAAAAATTTTAAACACAAAACAAAAGATAGAAATGATACAGAATTTTTTTAAAAAATAGGAAATTAACATTAGTTAATATACCATGTATTATTGTGTTGGAGTTGTTAGGGTTAAAAGATTTAGACATAAAAAATGATCAAACTATCTGGGATGGAGAAAGGAGAAAAGGCAGAAGGGAAGTGATTACATGTATATAGGTATGCATTTCTATGTGTGCATCTATAGATACACAGACAGATAATTGCACTGGTCCTAATGCAGCGGTAGGTTTTTATCTTATACTCCAGCAAGGCGTCCAGGAGATAAGACGTGTTTTCTGTTATCTTCCATCCTATGTTAGAGTCCCCTGAGCAATGTGCTCTATTCTCTCCATGTTGCATCCTGTCCTCCAAGGCTGAGGCTACAAATCTCTCCCAGTAACCCCAAAAAAGTGTTCACTCAGTGGCAACAAATCCAGGAAGACTTATTAGGGGGAATCTAACTTTGTTCGTATTTCTTCTGATTCTGTAAATTAGGGTGTCTGAGAACAGATCCCTCAGGAGAAGGAATCGTTCTCCTTGTGCTTTCACCTATCCCCAAGATGAAAGTTTGGCAGATTCTATTTCATGTGCAACTGTGATCTTGAAGACTGTTTTTTTACTTACGCAGACAACCATCAATACATGTCTTTTTGTGGCCTCTTGTGATGGTTACTTTGCATCCTAGTTTTGAGCTTTCTTATCTTTGCTTAATGTTGTCCCACTTGAAATGTGTTACCATTTGTTACCTTTTCATAAGTTGTTTGTTGTTTGAGATGTTAAACGTTTATCTTTTCCACAAAGTCTCTCTTGACTTCTCAGTACATATCCATCTCTTTCCTGTCTATGCGGTTTTTGCTCTTTATGGTTATCTTGTAAAATGCAGAGCTCCTTGCCCCTACCAATTTGTATTTAGCTGTATTCTATGTGCAATGACTCTGCTACATTCTCCTAATGAACTTACTGACTTTCCTAAAGAATCTTAGCTTCACATGGGAAACAGTTCCACCTTTGCTCAGTGCCAGACCCCTTTGCAGGTCTTTGTCTTGCTTGAGCCCCTAACAAAACTTTAAGGTCCAATCACAGGCCCAAGAGGAGACTGGGAAGTTATGACTCATAGGATTGTGAAGCTGAAAGAAACATTTTCTAAACTATGAGAGAAAAAAAATAATTGCAATCAATTACCCTAGAGAGAATCTTAATTATTTTCTTGTTCTTTCTTGTCATAAGTGAGGGATTTAACAGTATACAACTAATAATACTAGTAAAAAAAAATAGAGAAATGAGTCAGTCAATTAAATTTTTCAGTTAAGTTACTCTGAGTGATTTTATAAGCACTTGATATATGACAGATCTTTATAATTAGTATGTATCTTTTCATGAATTTGATAAATGTTCACTTTGTATCTAATTTTACAAGTTGTCATGTATTTTCCTTTCTCCCCAAGTGGTCTTCTCAAAACACGGATGCACTTAGATCACTAATTTCTACCTGGAACCTTCGCCTAGATTGGGCACGAGACATCCCAGCACGGTCACGTCAGCCCTTTGCCAACAGCAAGGGCTGAGAAACATGGCTTAGAATTCCTTTTTGAAAGACTTCTCCAAGCTCCCTTCTCACAGTTGAGTCAGTTGCACTTTTCTGAGCCTTCTAAGCTATATGCATTTTCCGCCAGCGGAGATGTCATCCCCATGTATTTCCCATTATATTTCTATTTGTCTTGATTCTCATTAGATTCTTCAAACCACAAAGTTAAAGACTAATAGATCACGATAGACTCATTTGGTAGAAAGCCCTATTTAAACTGCATTATAAATAATATTCAATGCATTTATGAAATCTTTGCTAACTCATTCATAAAAGGTTAGTATTTATTTCATAGATTCACTGATGTGGTAATTCAATAGATAAAGATTAGGTACATAAGATTAGGTGAGTGCATGTGAGACAGAGTCTGTTTGAATTTTAAGAAACGTGGGGACAAATCAGTTTCTATTTATCTTCCAAGAATGGTTAATCTCTCTTATTTGTTCTGCTCGGATGTACAGCCAAATAACTCACATGTCTCATAATATCGGCTCCTCACAGATTAGGGAAAACACTGCTGAAAGGAAGATACAAGAAAGTTAATGCAAAATCAACGTGTTGAAAGACCTGCAGCCAATCAGTGGTGAAGCAGGCTCCAAAATTCCCACTCTGTATATACCACAACTTTGACCAGACTGCCAGTAATTTCTGAGCCCCTGCT